>JAJAGP010005266.1:0-35676 GCA_025084515.1 Ancistrus triradiatus
TGATGAAAATCTGATGATCCTAGGAACACTAGGAGCAATATGGGAATACACCCTGGACAAAATACTCTGCCAGTTCTTCTAGTGATCATTTAATGATACTATGAAAACTACTCTGTTGTGTTATTACTTTAAACAGTCCATGTCTAATATGGGACTTGGTAAGAGGTTACGAAAGAGAAGCTTTGATGGTACATGACAAGATAGAGGAAGATCAATTATATTTATAAATGTGCATAAAAAGAGAGAGGTACATGGAGGCTATTATTGTGATCATTGATGCTGTGTAGCGACCATTTGCTCTGAGCTGTAAGGTCAGAACGGTGAGATTAGCTCTGTAATGGAAGTAATATCAGCTGTAATATCTCAGCCTCACCATCCTTGGCCTCGAGTCGATATGGAACAGCTAGACCTGAAAAACTGCAAGTGTTAATGGAACACTGCCAATGTATTGGGCTTCTCTGGACGACTGCACATACATACTGCACTATACTGCTTATAGATTAGCTGTGGATGGACACAGGCTGACTATGTGCCCTGCATTTAGTGTATCATGTTGACTTTTCTGGTATAAAGGATACATAGATTCTAAATACTGTATGTTTTTAAGAAAGCCATGCTTGCCATTGAAATTTCCCCTTAAATGATAGAACTTTACACGCCTTGGTGTAAAGCAGGTTTCATTTAATGTTCATGCTGGCACACCACTCTCACATCCATTGTGAGTCTTCCACTCAGAAATCAAATTTCTTTAATTGTCATCAACAATCCATCAACTTCCAAGCACAAGTTCAAGTTTTAGCTTTTTAAAATTGGTTTTATGCACTGCCTTGTTTGCTTTTATTGTTTTTTTCTTTCTATCTAAAGCACCAGTGCTGTATATTATCAACATCACAGTCACAAGTTTTTAAGCATTTATACACTATATGGTCAAAAGTATGTAGACATCACTTCTAAATAGCGTTCTTTGTTCTTTCAGCCACACTCAGTGCTAAGAGGTTTATAATATGAAGCATACAGTCATGGATTATTATGGACTTAGTGATTCTCAACATGACACATTCATAGTTCTACACCTCCCCAGCAAGTCAATTCAACAACTTTCTGCTCTGCTTAAATTAAAGTCCAGAAAAGTTTAGAAATGGTTTGCTTGCTTTGGTGAGGAGTTTCGTTTGCATAGAGGGGGACAAATTTGGGAGGAAAACTCCACACTAATACCACACATGTTTTTGAATGTTGGCATCCATAAACCTTTGGAATACTTAAGGTTATAGTGTATGTTAAGTTGAAGTATTTGACATGAGCAAGATGATCAAGTTACAAAATGTAAAGGAATGGCACTGGAAATCCAGAATATAATAAAGTAGAATCAGTATCTGAGTAGACTGACACATATCCTCCATCTGTCATAGTCGGCAGAAAAGAAAAGTGAATTCAGGGAGCCAATTCAACAAATGTCTATTAAAATAATCACAGGGAATAAAACCCAAGCAAAATGGAGTCTAACAGTCCAGAGTCCAAAAACCAGGGAAACAAAGTTGTAGACAGAGATAATAAGGAACACTAAGGAACACTCAGAATTAAGCTTGATTAGAGACACATGAAAGGACAGGAACATCCAGAGATGTCAGGATAGCTTGAGGTGATAAGTAACTTCATTACTGCATTTCTCCACAGGGAAGGGATAAAAGTATTGGGCATGCAGCTTCTTATTGTCCCTGTGGAATCAGATATCCCATGTCCCAAGAGACAGATGCAATCATCATGTTGGAATATTAGGGTCTGGCTGCATCAGCCTGCTTCTTATGTCAGCAGACGACCCTCTCAATTTGCTGGTGGACCAGAGTTCACAAAGGCTTGCTGCACTGAATTCATGTGTTAGTAGCTGGTGCGTTAGTGTAGCTTAAAGTAGCTTAAGATGCATTGGAAGGGGATAAGGAACATGGAAGAGTGGGTTAGTGAGTTCTGTGCTATCTCTGCCAAGGGAGGAAGTGACTCCATTCTGCTTGGGTGTCTTGGTAGAAGATGTGTAGAAACCAGTCCTAGTCTTATTTGGTGCGCTCACACTGGCCATTGGTCTGGGCATGGTAACCAGATATCAGACTTACACAGATGCCCAATATACCAACAAGTTCAGGAAGGTGTTCAGGAAGAGAATTTCAGCAGTCTAGAAGGCAGAAGTCAATTAGCCGAATGAGATGAATTTGAAAAAGCACTCGACTATTATAAATGTAGCAGTATAGCAGTATGACTTCAGATCATTAATGAATTTGAAGGACCAGGAGATGCTGAAGCCTTCCTATGGGGAGCAATCTAGGGACCTTGGACGTGATGAAGCAAATCATTTTTGCTATCTTGGTTTCCCACAAGTAGTTATGGGCCAGGAGCTGTAGAGTCTTAGTCTCCCTAGGATGACTAGGCATAGGGACATGTGAACCTGATCAGACAGTCCCTGAGAGGTGGAAGGACAAATTTTCAGTCAGCAGGGCACTGGACTAGAGTGGGACTTCGCTGGGTGGCGTCCAGGTGCTGACTGAAGTCCAGTGCAAAAAGCAGAATGGACTTATGTTGATTGACTAAGGCATCTTTGCTAGATTGGAGGTGACACAGTGCATCAGCCTTGGGATTTTTGGAAGCAGGAGGGTAGGATATGGTGAATTGAAGATCAAGGAACAGAACAAGGACCATTGGGCCTTGTGGCGGTTCAGTCTCTTGGCAGGCTTGAGATACTCCAGATTGTGATTTTTTTTTGTATAAACCATGATGGGTTGTTCTGCCCTCTTGAGACATTGACGCCACTCCTCCAAGACTAACTTAATGTCCAGTAGCACCTGATCTCTCACCTCAGTGAAACCGAGGAACCACTGGAGTTTTGTAATGAAGGTAGGATGTGGCCACTCCTGGACTGCCGGTACCTTGTTGTAATCCACGATACCCCTTGATGGGGAGATAATGTAACCTATTAAGGAGATGGTCTTTGCATGAAACTCACGTCTCTGCTTTTACAAACAATTTGTGCTTTAGGAAAGATTGTGGGACCTGGCAGACATAGGAGACTGAAACGATGTTGAATAGATCAGGATGTTGTCAATGTAGGCAATAACCAAGCAGCCCAGCATATCACAGAGAATATCACCTGCAGGTAATGGCGTTGAGATCTCTTCTGAGACATAATCATGCATGGCCTGGGTTTCTACTACAGAGAGAGGAAAAACTCAGGACTGTGGAGGCACAGTTAATTTTAGGAGTTCTAAGGTTCCATAGGGTCAATGCAGGGACAGTTCAGTGGCTTTTTGCTCACTAAATTCCTCTGCGAGGTCAGTATAATTGGGACAGCACATTGCTGAGCAGGGAGAAGGGAGTGCTGGAGAACAAGATGACTTGTAATTGTAAATGGGACTGAGCAATGCAGTGGGTGACCAGAAGATATTCATTTGTTGTCCAGGAAATGACTGGGTTGTGTTGACAAAGCCAAAATAGGTCGAGAATGGGTTGGGCTCCCAATGTTTGGAGGCGGAAGAAGCATGTCCTCTTTGAATTCAGAGCACTGACAGAGAAATTCATAGGAAGTTTTTTGTGAGACATGGTACCTGAACCCATCAGACATCTGTCCACTGCTGCCAAATGAAGAGGTGAAGAGGGCAGTTCTACACAGTGGTGCCATTCCATACTAGGCTGTCTAGGAAATGTCACTGGGCACTGGAATCAATCAGGACTATAACACAGAGAGTCTCATGAGCAGTAAGCAATAGTGCTGGAAATGAATGTTTGGAAAAAACAAAAAAGAATACATTCACCTGGGAGGGGCATGAGGTAGACTCTGCATGCTGGCGACTGGGCCTGTTCTGGCGTGTACTGGGTTGAACAGGGCAGATGGATACCATGTGTTCACCAGATCCACAGTAGACACACCAACTCTAAATGTGGCAGCACTGTCGCTCAGATTCCAGGTCCTTTGGTGGTGTCGACTTGCATAAAGTTCTCATCTACAGGAATGTGCCAGAATCATAACAGAGGTGAGGATATCATGACTGGACTATTCAGGTAGACGACAGGCATAGGGGTGCTGGTCCAACCTTATTGTCAGGTTGATGAAACCATCAATGGTGGACCCAACATCTCGGCATGCCAGGTCGTTTTGGAGGTGCTCCAGAGACCATAATTCCAGGGTTATAATCTACCATGGTACGAGACTCCAGGTAGAGGTGCAATCGAAGCTCTACACTGTGTTGACCACCAGTAGGGTGGTCAAAGACAGCATGAAAAGCTGTGAGTTTCCTCTCCTTGGCAGTTCCAGACAGCATTGGCCAAACAGAGAGTTCGACTGGTTAGCAATATGGTGTGACATGGTTGTGAAGCCATCCTTATATACTTACTGTACAGTGGTGCTTGAAAGTTTGTGAACCCTTTACAATTTTTTATATTTCTCCATAAATATGACCTAAAACATCATCAGATTTTCACATAAGTCCTAAAAGTAGATAAAGAGAACCCAGTTAAACAAATGAGACAAATATATTATACTCGGTCATTTATTTATTGAGGTAAATGATCCAATATTACATATCAGTGAGTGGCAAAAGTATGTGAACCTTTGCTTTCAGAATCTGGTGTGACCCCAATGTGCAAATAACTGCAATTTTAGCCCATTCCTCCATACAGAACAGCTTCAACTCTTAGATGTTGGTGGGTTTCCTCACATTAACTGCTCACTTCAGGTCCTTCCACAACATTTCGATTGGATTAAGGTCAGGACTTTGACTTGGCCATTCCAAAACATTAACTTTATTCTTATTTAACCATTATTTGGCAGAACGACTTGTGTGCTTAGGGTCATTGTCTTGCTGCATGACCCACCTTCTCTTGAGATTCAGTTCATGGACAGATGTCCTTACATTTTCCTTTAGAAGTCTCTGATATAATTCAGAATTTGTTGCTCCATCAATGATGGTAAACCGTCCTGGCCCAGATGCAGCAAAACAGGCCCAAACCATGATACCATGACCACCACCATGTTTCACAGATAGGATAAGGTTCTTATGCTGAAATGCAGTGTTTTCCTTTCTCCAAACATAACACTTTTCTTTTAAACCAAAAAGTTCTATTATGGTCTCATCTGTACACAAAACATTCTTCCAATAGCTTCTGGCTTGTCCACGTGATCTTTATCAAACTGCAGATGAGCAGCAATGTTCTTTTTGGAGAGCAGTGGCTTTCTCCTTGCAAGTCTGCCATGCACACCATTGGTGTTCAGTGTTCTTCTGATGGTGGACTCATGAACATTAACATTAGCCAATGTGAGAGAGGCCTTCAGTTGCTTAGAAGTTACCGTGGGTCCTTTGTAACCTCGCCAACTATTACACGCCTTGTTCTTGGAGTGATCTTTGTTGGTCGATCACTCCTGGGGAGGGCAACAATGGTCTTCATTTTCCTCCATTTGTGCACACACATTTGTATCCATTTGTTGTCTGACTGTGGAATGGTGGTTAAAAAATCTTTAGAGATGGTTTTGTAACCTTTTCCAGACTGATGGGCATCAATGATGGGACTCTTTTTCTGAGGTCCTCAGAAATCTCCTTCGTTTTTGCCATGATACACTTCCACAAACATGTGTTGTGAAGAGCAGACATTGATAGATCCCTGTTCTTTAAATAAAACAGGGTGCCCACTCACACCTGATTGTCATCCCATTGATTGAAAACACCTGACTCTAATTTCACCTTCAAATTACCTGCTAATCGTAGTGGTTACTTTTTCCACTCACTAGTGTGTAATATTGGATCATTTTCCTCAATAAATAAATGAGCAAGTATAATATTTTTGGTCTCATTTGTTTAACTGGGTCCTGTTTATCTACTTTTAGGACTTGTGTGAAAATCGGATGACATTTTA
This sequence comes from Ancistrus triradiatus, assembly GCA_025084515.1. Lineage (NCBI taxonomy): Eukaryota > Metazoa > Chordata > Actinopteri > Siluriformes > Loricariidae > Ancistrus > Ancistrus triradiatus. The sequence goes on from JAJAGP010005266.1 coordinate 5,890, forward strand.
GGTCATATTTTTGCAGAAATATGGAACATTTTAAAGGGTTCACAAACTTTCAAGCACCACTGTATGTTATAAGGCATAAGGCATCTCTCTGCCATTAAAAGACAATGATATACATGGCTTAAAGAGACAGAAAATAAAGAGATCGTATATTTTAGACTAAAGGCTTATACTAGACCTTCACAGGTCTCTCAGCGTTTTTAATACACTACCTTTGTCTTTTCTTTCTTACTTTTTCTTCCCTCCAACTACTCATTATTCATGTCTCTCCTTCTGTCACCCACATGCCAAGGGCCTGAATTGAAGGCCTAATAAGGCTCAGAAACTCCATTTTCCTGTTGTCTTTACACACACACACACACACACACACACACAATCTGCAGAAAGCAAACCAGGTTATATCTTCATGTCAAGGTCTTGATCTTTACATTTTGCAGTGGAATTTACATGACAGGAACCATCAGGCAAGCCAGAACCTATGAATAGTGAATACCTGGAATCATAATGTGTTTACATGATACAGAATACAACTTTACATTCAGTGATAAATACTGTAGGACACTATTTATTGGTTTCAGCAGTGTACGCAAACTTAAAGCCTATAATTAAAAGTCATCTTTTATATTCAGTAAAAATAAAATAATTAAAGCTTATTAGCAAATTACAGTGGTAAAGTCTTGTGTGGTCTAACCCAAAAAGGGTCATATCTCAGTTTATACATTTAAAGTACAAAGGGACTTCACTGGCACCATAGGTCTAGGAAACTCTAAAAACAACTAACATGATCACCAGATATTTGAGGTAGAAATACTGTTTTTAATAAATGTGAGAGTTGCTCATGCCTTTTGGATGTCATCATAGAACGGAAATCCAAAGCTGTCGTTTCACTATACTAAATACTGTTATATACACCAAACAAAAATACATCCAAAACATGTTCTTTAGTTTGAAGCCCTCCCTTCACCCCAACTGCTGACAGTGAGGTGGGGTACTGATATTGGACAATAAACCCAGGCTCACAGTTGGCATTCCAATTCATCTCAAATGTGGCTGATGGCTGATAGTGGCTGATGTCAGGACTCTGTGCAAGTGAGTAAAGTTATCCATCAAAGTATGTGTTCTAACAAGGCAAAGCCGAAAGTTGGTGAATTCACTTGTAGAGGTAGTAACATATGCAAGTGACATCATTGAGGTGTTTAGTAAAATCCATTCTACTGCCACTGCTCATCTACACTCATCTATGGAGTTTGGGTCCCTATATGCTTCTTATTATGAACCTGTTAGTAGTGAGTGTGATTTAAAGGCTACTAGTTGAAGGGATGTCATTGCATTGTTTGGCCATTTAGAGTATTTTAAGTATAAAAAAGCAGTTGCCACACCAGCGATGTACATTTCACCACCACGCCACCAGAGGTCCCCTGAATTCTAGTGGTACGTCTTGTTGATCATTTCCTCTTTTTAAGCTGTATAAGCATATTTTTACTCAGCTGATGTGAAGCCTTTGTGATGACTTCCTGTCATAGAAGTTTCCGGTGAGTCCTCTGGTTTTGTGAACAACCCAACCAATAAATTTGTGTGCCATTGTTATATTAATCATAATGAGTATTAATCATATGAGCAAATGCAGCTAAATTGGCACTGGGCATTTGTAGCAGTTGATAAATGATAAGTAAAAAAGAAACAGTCAGATTCGCCATGTTATGAGTTTGTCCACCAGAGGGCACACTGCAACTTCATTGCTGACGTGTTTGGACTACAACAAATCACAACAATCATATAATGTTGGAAATAATCATACAGTAATGGATATTTTTTTAATATACATGTGATGCTTATTCATCAAAACATTAATATATTTTGTTCTACTTTTTTGTACAAAGTACTATTTATTCATGATTATGTTATATGAATTTTACCTTGGTGAGGACTCACCCAGAAACAAGAACTACACGTAACAATTGTTAGAAAAAATATTTGTTTGTTATATGTGTTTTTGTTCTTAAAGAATATCAGTCAGCAGCAGTGCTAGTGGTAAAGCAGTGGTGCTTGAAAGTTTGTGAACCCTTAAGAATGTTCTATATTTCTGCATATACTGTACAACCCAAAATCAGAAAAAAATTGGATAGTATGGAAAATGCACTTTTGGGGAAAAATGCAGACTTTCTTACATTTACTTTGACTTGTATTTAATTGCAGACAATATGAAACCTTTTCCTAGGGTACTGACCCAACCCCATATTATGACAGACCCTGGCTTTTGGACTTTTGCTTATAACATTCTGGATGGTCCTTTTGGTTTTATTTGGTCCAGAGCACATGGTGTCCATTAAAAAAAAAATCCCTTGCTCATGTACAGTCGTATGAAAAAGTTTGGGCACCCCTGATAATTTTCATGATTTTTCTTTATAAATCATTGGTTGTCCAGATCAGCAATTTCAGGTAAATATATCATATAGCAGATGAACACCGTGATATTTGAGAAGTGAAATGAAGTTTATAGGTTTTACAGAAAGTGTGCAGTAATTATTCAAAACAAAAATTAGGCAGGTGCAATAAATTTGGGCACCCAACAAAAAATGACATCAATATTTAGTAGATCCTCCTTTTGTTGTAGAAATAACAGCCGCTAAAAACGCTTCCATACAGCTTCCAGTTCTGGATTTTGGTTGAAGGTGCTTGGGACCATTCTTCTTTAGAAACATCTCCGTTCAGTCAGGTTTGATGGTTTTCGAGCATGGACAGCCCACATTTTCAGTAATATTCATGTCTGGGGACTGAGATGGCCATTCCAGAACGTTGTACTGGTTCCTCTGCATGAATGCCTTAGTAGATTTTGAGCAGGGTTTTGGTGATGATTTTGGTTTCCAATGATTTGGTTTCTATCAGCTGTTGACGAATGACGGTACTTGATGCAGTGCCGTCTGGGGGATCAGAGATCACAGGTGTTCAGTTTAGGCTTGTGCCCTTGGCCTTAATGCACTGAAATTCATCCCAATTTCTTGAATAGTTTCTCCCACTGTAGAGGGATAAATATACAAACCCCTTCCCATCTATCTTTGAGGAATATTGTTTTTAAACATTTCAATTATATTCTCACACTCGTTGACAAACTGGAAATCCTCTGCCCATCTTTACTCCTCAAAGACTCGTGGATACTGCTTTTGTCCAAATCATGATTACAATCACCTGTTAAGGTCACTAGTTTAAAATCACATCATTAGTCACACATCACGAGATTTTTTTTACCCCAGTACTGTCCCTAAATTGCTCCTGTCCCAACTTTTTCTTTGATTTATTTCAGGCCTAAAATTAATGAATGGAATGTATTTTAACCACTGAAATGAAGTTGACCAGAAAAAACAAAACATGAAATCGTTGAGTTGGGTTCGTATTGTCTGCAGTTGAATAAAAGTCAAAGTAAATGTAAAACACGGTGTTTGTTTTTTTCTTTGTTATTCATTTATTGAGGAAAGTCATTCAATATTAATTTGGCATAATATTTTGTGTCATTTGTGAAATTGGGTTACTTTTATCTGCCATTTGGCATTAACTACCATTTGGCATAATGACACTGTATGTTTTGTGTAACATGTAAACTAGTCATTGATACTATTATTACTATTACTAGGGTTAGTAGTACAGGATGCAGGCACAAATAATTCATACACAAACAACACACAGCTATCAAAGCACTTAGTTAACAAGTAATCTGTCCATTGAAAATACCACTTCATTCATGCAAATACTACTTAAATAATTAAAAACACTTCAGGATGCCTATTTCTGTAAGTTCCAATGTGAAGCCTATAGTATGCCTTAAATGTGTGTTATTGAAGCAAATTTATTTATTTATTTTTTTTTACAAATGTCTGTCATCTCAGTCCTTCAGCACACACTGTAGGAGAACACAAAACAAAGCTGTAAGTTGCTCTGGATAAGGGATTACCTTAAATTTAACTGTAGTACCCACGTACTAAACAACCCACAGACTACACAACTCTGGTCACTAGTACATGGTCCAAAACAAACAGTGTATGCTGCCATCTGCTGGTTAGTTGTTGCAAATGAATCTACACAGTTTGAGTATGTAAATTCAATAAAGTTCAACTTTTGCAAAACTGTCTACGATATTAATGCACTATGTTAGACTCTGATACCCATGTTGTCTATTGAAATGTAGGTATAAGGAAGGTACAGTGGTGCTTGAAAGTTTGTGAACCCTTTAGAATTTTCTATATTTCTGCATAAATTTGACCTAAAATGTGAGATTTTCACGAGTCCTAAAAGTAGATAAAAAAATTCAATTAAACAAATGAGACAAACATATTATACTTGGTCATTTATTTAGTGAGGAAAATGATCCAATATTACATATTAGTGAATGGAAAAATTATGTGAACCTTTGCTTTCAGTATCTGGTGTGACCCCCCTGTGCAGCAATAACTGCAACTAAATGTTTCCTGTAACTGTTGATTAGTCCTGCAGACAGGAATTTTTATCCATTCCTCCATACAGAACAGTTCAACTCTGGGATGTTGGTGGGGGTTTCCTCACATTAACTGCTCACTTCAGGTCCTTCCACAACATTTCGATTGGATTAAGGTCAGAACTTGGCCATTTCAAAACATTAACCTTATTTTTCTTTAACCATTCTTTGGTAGAACGACTTGTGTGTCCTGACATTTTCCTTTAGAGAATTCTCTGATATTATTTCAGAATTCATTGTTCCATCAATGATGGCAAGCCGTCCTGGCCCAGATGCCAGCAAAACAGGCCCAAACCATGATACTACCACCACCATGTTTCACGATGGGATAAGGTTCTTATGCTGGAATGCAGTGTTTTCCTTTCTCCAAAACATAATGCTTTTCTTATAAAATCAGAAAAGTTCTATTTTGGTCTCATTCGTCCACAAAGCATTCTTCCAATAGCCTTCTGGCTTGTCCACGTGATCTTTAGCAAACTGCAGATGAGCAGCAATGTTCTTTTTGGAGAGCAGTGGCTTTCTCCTTGCAACCCTGCCATGGATGGTGGACTCATGAACATTAACATTAACCAATGTTGAGAGAGGCCTTCAGTTGCTTAGAAGTTACTCTGGGGTCCTTTGTCACCTCACCAAGCAACTATTACACGCCCTTGCTCTGGAAGTGATCTTTGTTGGTCGGACCGCTCCTGGGAGGGTAGCAATGGTTTTTTGAAATTTCATCCAGTTGTACACAAATCTGTCTGGACTGTGGATTGGTGGAGTCCAAACTCTTTAGAGATGGTTTTTTTGTAACCTTTTCCAGCCTGATGAGCATCAAAACACCCGTTTTCTGAGGTCCTCAGAAATCTTCTTTGTTCGTGCCATGATACACTTCCACAAACATGTGTTCTGAAGAGCAGACTTTGATAGATCCCTGTTCTTTAAATAAAGCAGGGTGCCCACTCACACCTGATTGTCCACCCATTGATTGAAAACACCTGACTCTAATTTCACCTTCAAATTAACTGCTAATCCTAGAGGTTCACATACTTTTGCCACTCACTAATATGTAATATTGGATCATTTTCCTCAATAAATAGATGAGCAAGTATAATATTTTTGTCTCATTTGTTTAACTGGGTTCTTTTGTCTACTTTTAGGACTTGTATGAAAATCTGATGATGTTTTAGGTCATATTTACGCAGAAATATAGAAAATTCTAAAGGATTCACAAAACTTTCAAGCAGAACTGTATGTTGGGCACTTTGTGAGCAGGTATCAACAAATACGTTTTGCTTGCTGATCTGATTTCATGCTTCATATCTCCACTACATTGCATTCAGAATGCTGGTTCACAACCAAATAGAGTGGGGGAAAAAAGTATTTAGTCAGCCACTGATTGTGCAAGTTCTTCTACTTAGAAAGATGAGAGAGGTCTGTAATTTTTATCATAGGTACACTTTATTGACCAAATACTTATTTCCCACCAAAATGAACAATTAAATTCTTTAAAAATTATTTCCTGGATTTTTTTTCTCATTTTGTCTCATAGTTATAGTGTACCTATGATCAAAATTACAGACCTCTCTCATCTTTATAAGTAGGAGAACTTGCACAATCAATGGCTGAATAAATACTTTTTTGCTCACTGTATTTCTCATGTGACTCCTTTACTGATATCGCTTCAATTGCTTTCTCATGAGGCCTGGATCAAATTCAAAACTCTTGTCCCACCTTTCCAATCTTCAAAAGCTTAATGTTGTCTGCATTCCTTGATTTAGAACTACACACATGCACACCAGCTCAGGTCTTCAGCTTCAGGGCCTCTTCCACATCCATCTCAACCATCCCTCTGCAAGAGATCCTGATGTTCAGTGAGCTTGACCCTCTAATTGCAGAATGAACTTCCAAGATGTGTGTATGAACAGCGCAGTGTCTGTCTCTTATATATATATATATATATATATATATATATATATATATATATATATATATATATATACTGGGCTGTTTGTATGTTAGTATGTGCATCATGTACCTTCAGTTGTTTTGTAAATTGCTGTGGATGAGAACATCTGCTAAATGTAAAAATGAAAGTAGTAGTATTGTATTAGTATTGAAAATGCTTTTTTGGATATTATCGGAGAAGGATTCATAATGCAGCAGGAAAATTACCCAAAACACACCTCGAAGGTTTGCAACCACTACTTGAAGACCCAAGAAGATCCAGGAGTGCTGTCTGTCTTGAACTTTCCTCCTCAGTCACCTATCCTAAACATCATTGAGCGTTAATGGGGCACTTAAAGACAGAGAAAGCCAAGTATTCAGTAACATCACAAAATGCTCTCAAGATCCTCTTTGTAATGTTGTGAAATAATGTTGGGATAACAATGCATCATGAGATGATTTACCAAATTTGCAGAGTCCCTTAAAGCGAAAAATGCAAGATGGAAGCATTTTCACTAGCCGTCTCAGTGGGGGACATGGCGCCACTGGCTTTTGCGAAGTGCTATAACCACATCGTTTGCACCAAAGAAACTTACTCCTTTGTGCCACGAGGTGGCGCTATCCATCTGAGTAAGAATTCAGGTGAGGCTTACAAGCGTGATTTAACGATGAGCAGCATATTGTAATACGGCTTAGTTTTAACAATGTTTACACAAAACAGTGATTCAGATCAATTAAAGTGTGTCATATATCTTTGCCAAATGTTAAACCGTTATGTCGTTATGTCCAACAGCAGCATGAAACGGGCCTCAAATGGACTATAAAGGCAGCCGTTTTCAAAATACACCGTATCCATACAGACAGAAAATGAATGATTGGACACATCATACTCTATTGTTATCTTTTTTGTATTGTTTTAAAAGCAAAGTTTATAAACTGCACTTCTCCTCTAACCACCTTCCCTGTAGGTGCATCAGTAATGCCAGTATTACACAATAACCTAAACAGTAATAAAGCATAATTAATATTACCGTAATTACTTTTACACATAATTACAAATTCAATTTCTCCAAATGAAATATTACATGCATGAGCAAATACATTTGATCCAATTATGGCTGTACTAAAGTGTTAGTAACTTATGTCACAACAAGATGTAACTTCATAATTGCTTTAAAAGTAACACATTTCAGAAATTCTCAAAAACATGCCACTGTAGTGACATTTTGTATATGTTTTTACTTGTGTGATATATATTAAACAGGAAAAAAAGTTATTCAAATTAAATAACAGATGCTATAAGTGTTATAAAATAACTATTTTGCCTGGATCTTTCTTTTTCTGTGAAATCACATTTGATGATTTGAAAAGTTAAGACAGCTTCTGATAGGAAATTCAATATATCATTTGTGTTTGTCTATATTTTAAGACGTCGCAAAATTAAAACCATGTGTAAAAAATTGAGCAAAACATTCTAAATCATCCATTCATGTTTTTGTGAGGTGCAAAAATTTGGCAAAAAATATATCATATTTAGGTTTGTTCCCAGCAGAGGTAGACTTAAGTTCTTTTCATTTAGAAAATTAACTTGACAGAGGTGCCCAAAATGTGTCATACCACTATGACTATGATTTGACAAAGGTTTTATGAAGAATTACCTGAAATTGTATTAAAAATACCAACATGAAATACACCTAATACTTTTATCAACTTAATCAATAGGCTTTATAATCAGTAGACTCAATAATTAATACACTTGATAGTATACTGTATATAAAGTAAATAAAGTAAGTTGCTGTTACTGTTGTTATCATCATTATCCTCATTATCCACATTTTATAAGAACTACGTCATCGCCTTAAATTGTTCAATCATTTAATGATTAAATTGTTTTATTATGTAATTATCCCTTGGCATTCAAATGCCCCTTTTATTATCTCTTTTTTATTGTGTCTAATCTGGGAAAGTTAATGTTATTAGCTATGTATGAGCTATGTTATTAACTAAAACTATAATTTCAAGCCTCTTGTTCTCTTCGCTAATCATCGGTGCATTCTAGTCATGGAGTCACATTGCCCAGGCCACAACCACTGATTATAAGATTATGATATTGGCAAATGAATATGAGGGCACTTTGATTAAGCTCGAGGATATTTACCCTGCCTATTAGTGGTTATAAATGCCCCTCTTATTGATGGTTTTGAAAGTTGAGGCCGCTGGCTTGACTTCTCAGTCCTCTTCCTCCTCGCATTCATTCATCACCAGAACTTAACATTATCCTTTTGTTCTAACACCTCCTCCACCTCCAGCTAACGCAGTACTTATCTAGTTTGCTCCTCCTTCACACACACACACACACACACACACACACACACACAAATACATATATACCCCACTATATGCACACTTTAGCCCATTATAGAGAATAAAGGTATATGTTATATGAATTAGGAATTCAGGACAAGTTAGTATTATAACTGCTGAGACTAATTTAAGTAAACAAAGTGACTTCTGAACTCATAAAGGTACACGTTTTTGCCAGGACAAGGACACCCAAAGCCAACTTTTTCAGTCAAATTCACTACTGACATGAACGTGAAACATTCAGGCTTACAGTCTCCACAGTCAGTCAGTGGCAGTAGAACTGGTTGTTCGGAACAAACCAGTAGCTCTCAATATGACACTTTCATAAACTTCAACCCTCTCCAACAAGTCAGTTCATCAACTTTCTCCTCTGCCCTCTAACAACAATATCCATAAAATAATAGTTTGGTAACTTAGATGGAGTACTGGGCTGACTTGTACAGAGTCCTGGCCTTAATTCCATCAGATAACTTGGAAAAATTGGAACATTAACAATGATTCATGTCCAGCATCTGTGCCCCACCTCACAGTCATGTTCCAAAATTCAGTGAAAGGCCTTCTCAAAAGATTGATGACTGTTGTAGCAGCAAAGGGAGGACAAACTTCATACTAACACTCATCTTTTGGATGTAATTTGTGTTTGTCCACAAGCTGTTGCCTATATGGTATTTGTATGGATGTAAGAGGTAGGAGAAGACCAATGCTTACACATGCTACTCAGGAATTCACCTGGACAGGAGGGTTATTAGCTATTTGGTTTATGTTTCAATTGGTAATTTATTGTTTCAACAATTTTAATAGCATCTTGTTACTCTCAGTTAATAATGCTTGGAATTTGTAGGAGGTGTAACAGGAAAATTTGTTTTTGTTATATATGGGTGGCCATACCAGTCAATTAAAAATATTTTTTTTGTAAAATATTAAATAAAAATTAATAATTTATTGTTGAAAATTTAACAGCTTGTTTTAACACTAGTCATTTTGACCTGAACATTACAAGGTTAATGGATGTTGTTGATGAGTCCCAACATGTAATGCATATACACACATAAACTACTGGTACAACAGAAAATAATATAGATACCTTTTATTATTAATCCTCTGCATCTGGATTTTGTACTCTGGATTTTGGACTCTGTACAGCAGTGGTTCCCAAAGTGGGGGTGCAGAGCTATTGCAAGGAGGTGCAGCAAGGTAAATGAATGAGGCATGTTTGAGCAGTGAAAAGATGTCACTGTTGAGTCACTGAAAAGATGTGGGGATTAAATGTGTAATTTCTGCAGGGCAAATGTTCAGGTTTTAGTTTTTTTTTTTTTTCTCAGGGAACTGGTGAAGTTCTAAAGTCATTTTTGTGCAGAGGGGCAATTATGAGATATTATGTTGAAAGCATGAATAATGTTAGAGTAAAACTGTGATATATAATGTATGTCACCTGCAATAATTCCACTGTAAAGGTGAATTGTCACTTTATTTTGTTTTTTGATCAATAAGAAGTTGCAGTTTTGTAACTTTGAACAACTTCTTACAGTGTTTCAAATAAATTCCAATGGAGTTTGGAAGCAAAACGTTGGTGTGTCAGAGTAGGGGGGCTCAAAAATGCTTATCTACAAAAATGGGGCACTGAAGAATCACTGTACAATATCAGTTGTGTTAAATATAATCTATTAGAGAGAGAGAGAGAGAGAGAGAGAGAGAGAGAGAGAGAGAGCATGAGATGTATGTGGGATGGGTATACATATCAAGTGACATGTATTTTTTCTTGCACATGTGCTGCTTACCAAAAAATCTAATCAAAATTTGATGTTTGGTGTCCCTGAACTTTCTCTGTGCATCATGCTGATTGTGAATGAACGTCGTTCTACTCGGTAACCACGCCTATTATACCCTGATAGCGTTTCTGATTGGCTGGGAGGAATGAAGCAGCCGGTAAAAAGCGCGTTGGCTCACGTTGCCCGTATAAATGCCTACAAATCCACCGCGGGAAAAGCAATCAACTTGTTGCTATCGCAAAGAGACCGAACGTGTGCGTGTGTGTTTGTGAGAGAGAGTGTGTGTCCGCAGTGTGGGATTTATCCAGTGTTGTGACGGGAGATGATGAATTCCGTGGACACACAGATCCATCACAGCTCTGCCCCCGCCGCGAGTCCTCTGCAGCCCAAAAGCGCGCACGACGCACCGGACATGGCCGCATACTGCGAGAACTTCGTCTATCACCAGCAGAGCGTGGCGGGCGCGCAGAGGCCAAGCGGCTACGGACTGGGCGAGTACGCGGCCACCCCAAACCCTTACCTGTGGCTCAACGGCCCCGGAGTGAACTCCTCCCCGTCATACCTGCACGGAAACAGCAACCCGTCGTTTATCGGGCCGTCTTACGGCTCTCAGAGACAGTACCTAGCCAACTCGCCCGGCTTTGGGGGCCCGGACCTTGGGTGGCTCTCCATCGCGAGTCAGGAGGAGCTGCTGAAGCTGGTGCGTCCACCTTACTCCTACTCAGCGCTCATAGCAATGGCCATCCAGAATGCGCACGAGAAGAAGCTCACGCTCAGCCAGATATACCAGTACGTGGCGGACAATTTCCCGTTTTATAAGAAAAGCAAGGCAGGATGGCAGAATTCCATCAGACACAACCTGTCTCTGAACGACTGCTTCAAAAAAGTGCCACGGGATGAGGACGATCCAGGTGAGTGCGAGCTTACGTTCACAAAGCTGTGACACGGGACAAGCGAAACACTATGTAGTCAGTTTTTATGACACATATTTTTAATGCACATATGTCAGACTGTGTATCGTATAGCATATGCATAATTCATATGCGATCACAAGAGCTATACATAGGAATGCGTAGAAGTTTAAAAATGCCTGTATACCAAATCAAACCATTCATTTTGTATACCCTCATAATCCAGTTCAGGGGGACCGGGGCATGAAAGGCAGCACATGGCTCGATGAGGGAGCTAACCCTTGACAGGGTGTCAGTATTTCTCAGGGCACACATACTCTCACTCTGACACTTTAGAGACACCAGTTGACCTAACGGATGTCTTTGAAATATGGGATAAAACCAGAGTACGCGGTGGAATTGGAATCCCTACCTACAGCCTATCAAAATGTCTGGAGATAGAACTGCATTATACCATAACCTGTCTACATAAAACGCGATCTCTAGTGATGCTAATGATCTTATTGTGTTATGTTACAAAGGAAAAGGAAACTACTGGACGTTGGACCCGAACTGTGAAAAGATGTTCGACAACGGAAACTTTCGGCGAAAAAGAAAGCGCAGGTCAGATGCAGGCACTGGGCTTACCAGCGGTACCAAGCCTGAGGACAGCCGAGCGCTTACAGGTGTAAAGTCGTCAGAGAGCGCACATCTGGGTGGGACCATGTCTCCAGAAATGGACACATCAGCCAATGAAGGTCACAGAAGCGCGTCTCCATCAGGCCCTGCATCAGCGCCCTGCTTCAACAGCTTCTTCAGCACCATGTCCGGAGTGAGCTCGACCTCATCTCCCGCAGTTAGACAGGGCTCTCTGGGGCTGATCGGAGAGATCTCCAGTCGGAACATAACCGCTCTGAGCCCGTATCACGCCGCATCTGCGCCCGACGCTGCGCCACCCAGCGAGCACAGCGATCCCAGCGTGCACACCAACAGGCCTGCCTACTCGAGTGCGTTCGGCGGCGGCCAGAGTGCGCAGTACAACGGCCAATTCTACAACAGTTTCAGCGTGAATAGTCTGATATACCCGCGAGAGGGCACGGAATTATAATGATGAAACTTTCTCTAGGACAGATCATTTCAAATGAAATTCTGTAACCTGTCAATAAAACAAACACGCTGCATGGCAAGACCCCCGGTGCTGACATAACATATTTACATATGTCCACCATCACATTAGTGGTTACTTCACTAGTTATAGGAGTGAATTCAAACCTGTAGGTGTTAATTCAACAATGTATGAGTTCATATAACATTGGGGGCTTTCTGTATAAACCGGAGGCAACCTATGCAACCGACACATTTATAACTGACATCAGCTCAGTGAAAGTATGTAGGCTATTCGTGATGAACTTTGTGTATTTTGGACCCTCCTCCTTTTTTAGCTCTAACATATTTTTGTTGTTCACATCCCATCTTAAGTACACCGTCTACTTTTGACAGAGCAATGGTTCGTCTAATGCAGTACTGGATGATCTGTAGTAGTTTTTTGAAGAACAACCTGAAAGCCTAAATCAAACATTGTTAGCAATGTTAAAACATCAGTGCACTCAGCTACATCATATCCCCACTGGGCTTTCACTGTGTACGTTTTGTAAAATATATAGCTATTTTTAAATATTTATATTAAATTAAGTATTTTGCAGTCTTTTTTTAGAAGACAATGATATATTTTCTGTTTGGGTAAACAGTAGTCAATTTCCAGACAATATACCAAGTGCCAAACAGCTGACCATCAGGCTCGTATGGCCTGTTTCTTTACACTTGAACCTCAGAGAAAGATTTAAAGTTCCAGCATTTCCCTGTTTGTAAAAACAATAAATTTGAATTTTTTCTTGATTGTTAAAATCTTTGTATAGTTTTTATTGCTATGTTTATGTTTATGTTTGTATTCTATGTATTATTTATGTTTTATGTGACTCCTTGGGGTCCTTTTGTACTTTTTATATATGTAGAATTTAAACAGTTCAAAACCTACAAACTGTGATTCCTAGATTTTTGAAAGCTTTTCATTGCCCTAAACACTGAAAGATATACATTCTAATATACACAGTCACACAAGTGGTATAAACTAATACATAGCTAAAACACATTTTTAAGTGTTTTATCTGATGCATTTAAAATGCCATGAATAGCAATGAAATGTAGTACAGTCTTGACTGTAAAGAAGTCAGTCTTCTATATCCCCAGTGTATCAAGTTTACCATAAATCTTCACTATTATTTTAGTCTGTTAAATATGTAGATTTTTAACAAGAAAAAGCTGAAATACTATTTCTTCATTTTCTATTAAAAAGCAAGTTATGCTTTATATAATTAAGTTTACATTGTCAGCCAATTAATTGTAATATACGTAACTGTTGTTAAACAATGCTGTCTATTAACTTAGTGTCAAAGAATAACATTTAATTTAATCCTTTCAGCTACACAGATGCTATACGAACTGAGTAATGCGATGCTTGAAGTATTTTAATTACCTTTGGTTTGATAGCATTTAAAAAAAATCATTATATACAATGTAATAGCTCCCAGGACATTGTGTTAAACTGAATACATAAGCAATTATAAAGGATTTTATATAGACCACAAAGTCCTTGTTAAAAACCTAGTTTCTGGTATCATTTCTCCCCAAGGCAATGCTAAACAACTGGCATTTTCGGTGTCTTAAAAGTCCTTCTTTTTAGCAGTTGTGTTAGCAGTAAATGATTTCTTACTATAGAGGACATTCTGACTTGATATAAATATTTATTATTCTCCACTGCAGAAACCAATATCTCGTGACCATTCTCTTTATAATCAATATTAAACATTGACTTATACGTGTAGTCTGGCAGTGTATGTTGTGTCAGATTCTGTTTATGATATGGTAGTTGAATGCTGAGTTAGTCTGCTGTGATGAACTAGTGTACAAGACGGAAAGAAAGCAACAGACACATTTTCTGTGGTGGAGGGCCAAACCCTCAGCATAGATAACATGGCTAAAGCTTTTGTATTATTATAAGGAGCTACAGTAACAATGCTATTATTGTCTGCCACTATCATGCCAATCCTCATGTACTGAAGTGACAAAGCTATGCAGAAAGACAAAGAGAGATTGAGAGAAAGACAGAGAGAAATAAAGGGGCTACATTCTGCCTTTTGTCTTCCTTTCTTTAGGACTGTTTTCATAAATGCTGGGAAGAACCCAACTGGTCGTTTGGAGATTAGGAGAAACTCCCAGTGAGAAGGGCAGTGCCACCCAGGAGGTGAAGAAGAAGGGAAGGGTTCCACAGATAGAGAGCGAGGGAGCGCGAGAACGAGTGCGAGAGAGAGAGAGAGAGAGAGAGAGAGAGAGAGAGAGAGAGAGAGAGAGAGATTCACAAAGACTCTGTCTAACATACCTCACAGGAAGAGTCCTCAAAGTAGGGATTACACATTGGAATATCCCCATCATTACTTGTCTGCCCCCACCCCTGCTATGTGGATTGCTAATATACCACTGCATGAATGCAGCATAACCACATGTTTTGAACATGAGCTTCTTTAACTGTGTTGACCAGCAAGATGAAAAATTAAATTAAAATGTAATTTAAATATTCTTTAATTGCCCAAGTATCGAGTACATTTACATTCTTTTATCTGGCAGACACTGTCATCTGAACTGACTTTCATCTAAAGTGTCAGAATACAATCCTAGGTGATAAAGAAAACAATAATGATACAAGCAATACAAGAGCACACAACATGCAAAACACAGGTATTCTAGTCTAGAAGAAATCTTTCTTGGTAATAGTAACATGAGTAGAACATTACTGTAGCTCCACAGCATGTCATACAGACAGCATGTCGGACTTTTGCCTGTTCAATTACCCGTAGTTTGAGCGGGCAATCAGGACCAACTTTCAGCTTCTATTTCACTATTGCCTCTATTTTGGGATGTAACATGGTGTCCCTGGATGACCCAGAAGCTTGACTGTGTGGTTCAGAACTCTAGAAGTTCATGACATTGTGTTCTTAGGTACTGTGGTGCCACATTTCCCCCATATTATAAATCATGTGGATGAAAATATGTTTAGGCATACTATGTTCTTTATTTCCTTTCACTAAACATACAAAGACATATCCTAAAAGATACTGCCTTAGTGACTAGCATTTGTACCCAGAACCACACAGTTTAACGTTTTTGCCTATGAGCTTGACATTTTTTAACATATTGGTTTGCGTTTCATATATGTGTTTTGTCTGATTTATGAAATCTGAGTTGTCAGTAGCAGACAGTGTGAAGTTCCTGTGTGTGTTTATGTGTGTGTCCGTGTGTGTGTGTGTGTGTGGGTGTGTGTGTGTGGGCCATGTTTATATATCATTGTGAGGACCAAATGTTCCCACGAGGTAGTAAGGATCTTTTTTACCCTGTGGGCACATCTTGCTGGTCCTCATAAAGAAAATTACATTTTAATAGAAACTGCAACGTTCTTTTGAAAATTCAAAAGAGCCAGAAGATTTGCTTTAGGTGTCTGAGGTTGATATTAGGGTTAGGTGTTAATTAGGAGTTAATAAGCTACAGTAATCATTATGTCAATGGAAAGGCCAAAAAATATGTTTAGCAAAAGTGTGTGTGTGTGTGTTCTGTCTGTCTGTCTGTCTGCATGCGTGTTTTTTGCTGCCTGAACTACAGAGATGCTGTGCCAGCCAGCTGTAGGCGGGCTGCTACATGTTTGAGAGGAGAGAAATATGAGCGCTGTGGAGTGAGTGATAAAGGACTGTAATTAAAGTATTACATCGCTTTCCTAATGCTAAGCACGGAGTAACAGCCCACCACCTCAGCGCGGCACAACACTCAGCGCTGTCTGGGCCTGAGACCGACCCCCACACCTTAGTCACAAACACATTGTGTCATGCTTTACGGACCAGGATTCAGTATTCTAAAACCACTGCAGTGTTAAAGTCATTGTACCTAATTTCAGGGAGATGATCAAAATGGTGATCTCACGCTGTCGTGTCATGACATCTGAGCTAGGCCAGTTTTTGAATATACCTTGTTTTTCCTAATATGGAGCATGAAAACATCATAATTCATTGTGACTCCAGTGTAAAATTACTCTAGCAATGTTTTACTTCATGCTTGTATGTTCATGAAGGTACCTGCATTTGAGAACCTCCAGAATTCAAATTTAGACTAAGTTTTTAAGGCATGCAGATATTTTAACTAAAGTTAAAAAAAAGTTTAATAGCTTAAGGTAAAATAAGTTGGCTTTTAAAGCATCCAGCTGTTGAATTATAACTCTTTTAGTAACCTATGAAGTTCTCAGTTTGCAAGTTGGGGCTTTGAGATTTTAAGTCGTCTGATATTTAACATTTTAAATAAACCATCTAAATCAAAGAAAATGATTTTCTTGCCAGTCAGATGTGCATAACTGCACAATTAAATGATTACTGATGCACATCCTAGTCTGATATGGTAATGCCACTAGGATATAGTGGAGTTAAAGCTATATAAGAGTACAAAGAGATTATGCTGCCAAGATTGTCCCTTTCCAACTAAAAAGCATTTGCAGGAAACACTGGGTGGATGTACACCATGGATGGGGCTGTTACTTTTTTGTTTGAGAGAGAAAATATATTCCCTAACTGTCTTTAGTACTGGTGAGGTGTAGGTGTGTTTGTAATTGGAGAATGTGCATATTCTGTTTTGTATGCATGAGTATGACAATGTTGTGTATGAGAGATTGTCCATTGTATATGGACATATGCATGTACGTGTAGCGATTCAGTTAAATGGTTACTTTACCTATCATGTGTAGTGAGATGTTTTAGGGGCGAGTCGAGGTGGGTCAGTGACAGTCAAGGTGTCCGTCATTATTTTTACGCCTGTCCTCTTGCATGAGGTCGTCCTGGAAATTCTAAACACTAGGGGAGTCAGATACACTCAGAGACCATCCAGAGGATTATGATCAATGAAGCAGAGCCCACACCTGCACAGAGAGAGGGGGGACAGAACAGAATTGGATTGCATAATTAAATGTTTAAAGTACTAAAGGGCTCAGGGTCTTGTAGTGGAAAAAAATAGAAAGTAGTAGATTCTAACAGTGTACTGCAGAAGACTAATCTTATCACATCGATTTGTTTAACATTTGATTTTCTGTGGGGGTTTTTTTTTCAATTGCGGGATATATCGTAATGCTGTGCCTGTGACTGAGACTGAACACTCAGCTGGAACTAAGAGGGTTACTACAGTAATTACAGTCGATGTGTAATCATGATGATGAAGGTTGTGATCTTTTAGACACAGCAGTCTGGAGAGTAAACGCCCTTTAACACTTGCTGCACTCCAGAAAGTAAGACTTTGATTGGTTAAATAAGTAAAAACATCCAGCAAATAATAATCAATTATAAAGTAAAAATATATAATATCTGTCAGTTATGAGCAAAAACATATTTTTTTATGAGCCTTTTAAAGGAAATAACTTTTTATTGCAGACCTATGTTTTTAATGCATTCTTTAAAAAAAATAGTCCTTAATGAAAGAAAGAAAGAAAGAAAGAAAGAAAGAAAGAAAGAAAGAAAGAATTAATCATCAATCCTAAAATAAACAGAAACTACTAAAACTGGATACGTTAAGTTACAAGTAATTTGACTAAACTGCTATAATGTTATATGTTATAATGTTATAATGTTCATAATAAGTTACTGAAGCTATCCTTTAAAAAAATGCTGTAAGCCACACTTACTGTACGTTACTGGAAATAAAATCACCTAAGAACAATGAAGCTACATTCATTAGTGGTGTCATCTTACTTACTAATTATGACTAATTATAAGTTGATAAATAGTGATGCTTCAAAGTATGTAAACTCTTCCAGAAACTTCACTATTTGGTCAAAATATATTTTTTCAATATAAATATTACCTAAAATGTCATCAGATATTCCTCATCAGAGAATCCAATTAAACAAATGAGACATAAATGAGACATAAATATTATACTTGGTCATTTATTTATTAAGTAAAATATCTCTCAAGAGATATTTTATAGAATTTTCTATATTTCTGCATAAATATGACCTAAAACATGATCAGATTTTCACATGAGTTCTAAAAGTAGATAAAGAGAACCCAGTTAAACAAATGAGACAAAATATTATACTTGGTCATTTATTTATTGAGGCAAATTATCCAATATTACATATTAGTGAGTTGCAAAAGTATGTGAACCTTTGCTGTCAGTATCTGGCTTGACCCCCCCTGAGCAGGAGTAACTGCAACTAAACGTTTCCTGTAACTGTTGATCTGTGCTGCACACCGGCTTGGAGGAATTTTAGCCCATTCCTCCGTACAGAACAGCTCCAACTCTGGGATGTTGGTGGGTTTCCTCACATTAACTGCTCACTTCAGGTCCTTCCACAATATTTCGATTGGATTAAGGTCAGGACTTTAACTTGGCCATTCCAAAACATTAACCTTATTCTTCTTTAACCATTCTTTGGTAGAACGACTTGTGTGCTTAGGGTCATTGTCTTGTTGCATGACCCACCTTCTCTTGAGATTCAGTTTATGGACAGATGTCCTGACATTTTTCTTTAGAATTCTCTGATATAATTCAGAATTATTGTTCCATCAATGATGGCAAGATGCTGGCCCAGATGCAGCAAAACAGGCCCAAACCATGATACTACCATGTTTCACCGATGGGATAAGGTTCTTATGCTGGAATGTAGTGTTTTCCTTTCTCCAAATATAATGCCTCTCTTTTAAACCAAAAGTTCTATTTTGGTCTCATCCGTCCACAAACCTTTCTTCCAGTAGCCTTCTGGCTCGTCCACGTGATCTTTAGCAAACTGCAGACGAGCAGCAATGTTCTTTTTGGAGAAGCAGTGGCTTTCTCCTTGCAAACCCTGCCATACACACCATTGTTGTTCAGTGTTCTTCTGATGGAGGACTCATGAACATGAACATTAGCCAATGTGAGAGAGGCCTTCACTTGCTTAGAAGTTACCCCTGGAGTCCTTTGTGATCTCACCAACTATTACACACCTTGCTATTGGAGTGATCTTTGTTGGTTAACAACTCCTGGGGAGGGTAACAATCTTCTTGAATTTCCTCCATTTGTACACAATCTGTCTGACTGTGGATTGGTGGAGTCCAAATTCTTTAGAGATGGTTTTGTAACCTTTTCCAGCTTCAACAACCATTTTTTTGAGGTCCTCAGAAATCTCCTTTGTTCGTGCCATGATACACTTCCACAAAAATGTTGTGAAGAGCAGACTTTGATAGATCCCTGTTCTTTAAATAAAACAGGGTGCCCACTCACACCTGTTTGTCCACACATTGATTGAAAACACTTGACTTTAATTTCACCTTCAAATGAACTGCCAATCCTAGAGGTTCACATTTTTTGCCAGTCAATAATATGGAATATTGGATCATTTTCCTCAATAAATAAATGACCAAGTATAATATTTTTGTCTCATTTGTTTAACTGGGTTCTCTTTATCTACTTTTAGGACTTGTGTGAAAATCTGATGATGTTTTAGATTATTATGCAGAAATATAGAAAATTCTAAAGGGTTCACAAACTTCCAAGCACCACTGTGGTAGTTAATTTCAAGGTGAACTTAGAGTCAGGTGTTTTTAGTCAAAGGAATAGCATTCGCGTGTGAGTGGGCACCATGCTTTATTAACAAAGTCTGATCTTCACGGCACATGTGTGACTCCCAGTCTGCAGTCAGATTGTCAGAACTCAAGATCACAGTTACCCTCCCCATGATTGGTCTACCCACAGATATCAGTCCAAGAGCAAGGCATATGACAGGTTGTAACATCTCAAAGAAACCCAGAGAAACCTTTAAACAACTAAAGGCCTTTCTCACATTGGTTACTGTTAATGTTCATGAATCCAATGTATGGACAACACTGCACAGCAATGGTGTGCATGGCAGGTTTGCAAGGAGAAAGCCATTGCTTTAAAAAAGAACATTGTTGCCAATCTGGAAATTTGCTAAACATGGACGGCTACTGGGAAAAAAACATTTTGTGGACAGATGAGATGAAAATATAAATTTTGGTTTAAATGAGAACCATCATGTCTACAGAAAGGAAATCACTGCATTCCAGTACAAAAACATCCATCTGTGAAACATGGTGGTGGTGGTAGTATCAAGGCTTGAGCCTGCTTTGCTGCATCTGGCACAAGGAACAATAACTTATGAATGATACCAGTAAAGTAAAATGTCAGGACAACTGTCCGTGAAGTGAATCTCAAGAGAACATGAGTAATTCAGCAAGGCAACAAGTCGTTCTATCAAAGAATGGTTAAAAAAGATTAAGACTATTTTTATAAAAAGTCAAATCAGTAGAAATCTTATGGAAGGACCTGAATCAAACAGTTAAGGTGAGGACACCCACCAACATCATAGAGATAAAACTATTCCGTAAGAAGGAAAATTCCCCCAAGCCAATATGCAGGACCGATAAACAGTTACCAGAAATGTTTTATTGCCTTTCTGCACAAAGGGGTCACACCAGATACTGATTGCAAATGTTATCATACTTTGCAACTCACAAAAACTTAATGCTGGATCATTTTACTCAATAAATAAATGACCAGGTAAAATATTTTTGTCTTCTTAATTTAATTAGGTTCTCTTTATTTAATTTATCTAATGTTTTAGGTCATATTTATAAAGAAATACAGTTAAATTCTAAAGGTTTCACAAATCTGCAAGCACATCTGTAAGCTCACCAACAAACATAGTAATTTTGCATAGACATGTACTTTTCAGCATTTGCTGGGTTTAAAACAAAAATAACTAGGTGGCCTAAACTTTCCTGCCTACAGGATCTGTGTTTGTTCATTTGTTTGTTTGTTTAACACCACATCAGCATCAATGGCTGTTTATGATAGGAACAAGAATACAACAATACTATTCACACACTGTCACACTGGGGAAGTTACTCTAAAGCATGTCTTCTGAATAAGGTAGAAAACTGGAGCACCTGGAGTAAACACATGCTGACATGGAAGGAACTTGCCATCTCCACATACGCAAACTCTGGGGATGGAATTGACCTGATGAGTAGGATCCTTTGCTGGATCCATATGTTAAAAGTTTCATGATAAATACTGTTAGCCTTTACACTGGTCTACATACACATAGCTGTTCTGTTCTGAGGACACACCCAAGTGCAGTCCAAAATGCAGATTATGTTTCCAATCTATAAAGTGTATTCAGAAAACAAAGTTTAAATCAGGTATTCTTCTGGTTAGAAGTAGCCCTGAAAATGAAAAGATTAAGATTAAGCTTTTATTCCATTGCCTCGTTCTGTATGGCCATGTGGTTGCCGCAACATCCTTCAACTGATTAGTTCATCTAATCTGGCAGCACAGGGTGCAAGATGGGAACCAGCCCTGGGCAGGGTACCACACACAAAACACATAAATACACAAGGAGTGTTCACTCACACCTTCAACCAAACACTTTTGTCTTACCGTACTAGAAATAGAGATCAGATAGGTAAACAAAGTATAACTTCTGTAATAAATGTATTACACATTTATCAATGTGACTAGTGCAAATGGCAATCTCTTTCTGTGGCTATGGCAACGTGATGGTACTTCTTGCACACTCTGGGACAAACTTGCCTCCAACAACAAGTCAGGATGTGTTCTTCTAAAGCTCAGACATCTGAAGTTCCATCCTCAGAGTAGTAAATATTAAAGAAAAAGACTGTTGGTATATCACTGAGTGAATCACTGGCTATGCGCAAACTGCTGAGGACTTAATTTAGCTACCACTTAAACTGACACAGTTATAAGTGTCACTGAAAAATAACTAGCCTATATTAATTCATATAATTGTTAATATTTTCAAATGTCCAACAAGTCCTGCCAGTTCTGATGTGTGTTTCTCAATTGTCTGTTATGTTTTCAAATTTGCTGTTTGTCTTTTAATTTGCTGTTGTGTTTTTTTATTTGTAATGATTTCTTTATGTTCCAGGCTTTCAAGTGTCATTAATGCAGCATTAACTGCACCACACTCCTGCTGTAGTCTTAGATTTTGCTTTGAAGGGATAGTTTTTAATTCTTCCATGAAACATTTATATGCCCTATATCAATGATTGATGAATAACAATATATTCATCAATCATTTTAATGTGACCTTTGCTATGCTGTGAATATTTTTAGCGACTAAGTGGTTTATGAGGTTATTTGTGACTTTGTGACTGTCTGTATCTCATACTTTTGGAGATTTGGTGTTTTCCCTTTTTTTTATATTTCTTAGGCCCAGTGCAGCCCCACAGATGCAGAGATTAATTGGTATTGTGTATACTATTTGTTACTGAGTTGAGTACAAGGGCATGTTTTTCACAGAAATGCATATATTTATACCCAATAGTTAAGCTGTTTTTTCTTTAAAAAACACAAATTTACCTGAAAATTGTTTTAAAAAGTTATGAAAAAAAATGAATCAACACGAATGATTGAGACACACTGCTAATGTGTTATTTAGCTGTGGGATGTTCCAAACAGGTGTTTTTCATTCCACAACCTACCCAGGCTTATATTACCCTTGACCCAACTTTTTTAGAATGTGCATGACCATGAGTATCTTTTATGTACTGATTTCAGTTAGAGTGACACAGTGGCACAGTGGTTAGCATTGTGGCCTCACAGCTCCAGTCATTGGGTCCAGTCCTAAAGACTGGTTACTACATTAAGTTCACATAACTCCGTGTGTCTGTGTGGGTCATTCCCAGATTCTCTGGGTTCCTCTGACATTTAAAAAGTATCTTAGGTTAATTGGTGTCTTCAAAGTGTTTCAGCATGTGTGTGTGTGTGTGTGTGTGTGTGTGTGTGTGTGTGTGTGTGTGTGTGTGTGTGTGTGTGATGGGGTTTGTTCCTGGCTTATCCCATTCCCTCCCCGAACTGGATTCATTGGCTGTGGAATGTGAACGAATATTTTTGATTAAATAGGTAGGACAGAACATTTACAAATCACTGTTTTCTGATTAAGGTTCTGGGTTCAATCACAGGTGGAATCTGGGTCCTTTCTGTGTGGAGACAAAGGCATGAATGTAAGGGTAATTGGTGTCTCTAAAATGCCCTTAGTGTGTGAGTGTATGTGCCCTGCAATGGTTGTTTTTGCCTAGCACCTTATGCTGCCGGCTAGGCACCGGCTCTCCTGCGACCCTGTCCAGGATCAAGCGAATAAGGAAGTGAGTGAGGAAGTGGGTGATATTCTGATTTTATTTGAATTTGATATACTGTCTGGATAGGGGAAATATATTAATAGCACAATAATTCACGTATCAATTTCTATTTGTCCAAAAATGTAAAGGCTTCTAAAATCAGAGATGCACTTTCCTTTTGACTGTTGCCACTGAGTTTAATACAACCCCAAATCAGAAAAAGTTGGGACAGTATGGAAAATGCAAATAATAACTAAAAGCAGTGTTTATTATAGTTACTTTTATTTCATTGCAGACAGTATGAATCCAAGATATTTTATGTTTTGTCTGGATACCTTAATAAAGGGTAAAAAGGGTTAATAAAGTGTATAAAGGGTAATGGTGCAAGTCTAAACTGAACACTCGTGATCTCTGATCCCTCAGACGGCACTGCATCAAGAACCGTCATTCATCAACAGCTGATATAATCACATGGGCAAGGAATTACTTTGGCAAATCTTTGTCAAGCACTACAATACGCCGTTACATTCACAAATGCAACATAAAACTTTCCTGTGCAAAAAAGAAGCCTTATGTTAACTGGGACTGTGGTAGCCTAGCGGGTAAGGTACTGGACTATGAACCAGAAGGTCCAGGGTTAAAATCCCACCTCTGCCCAGCTGCCACTGTTGGGTCCTTGAGCAAGACCCATAACCCACAATTGCTTGGAGTGTAAGATGGTATCAGTTGTAAGTCGCTCTGGATAAGAGCGTGTGCTAAATGCTGTAAATGTAAATGTAACTGTAACCATGTCCAGAAGCAGCATCAACTTCTCTGGGCTTGGAGGCATCTAGGCTGGACCATCACACAGTGGAAATGTGTATTGTGGTAAGACAAATCAGTATTCCAGATCTTTTTTCTAAGAACTGGACACTGTGTTCTCTGAACTAAAGACGAAAAAGACCATCCAGACAGTTATCAGCAACAAGTCCAAAAGCCAGGCTCTGTCAGGGTTGTGTCAGTGCCCATGGCAAAGGTCATTTACACTTCTGTGATTGCAGCATTAATGCAGAAAAGTACATTGGCAACATGAGCTGCCTTCAAGCTGACATCACCACTGTGCTATAACCTCTATTAAGTGTTGTGAGATGAAATGGCAAAGAGGTAAATGCTTTACTGTCCCAAGTTTTTTACAATGTGTTGCAGGCCTGAAATGCAGAAATGGATGTTTATTAACAAATGAAATGATGGTGACCAGACAAAACCTGAAATATCTTGGGTTCATACTGTCTGCAGTAAAATCAAAATCAAAGTAAAAAAAATAAACACTGCATTCATTTTTATTTCCATACTGTCCCATCTTCTTCTGATTTGGAGTTGTACATCTGGAAAGACAATGTTCAGCCACCCCCATCCTCTGGTTTGTGAGCCATGGAGAGGGTAGCTGATTAAGGGGCTGCTTGAGCTGTTCAGAGTTACTAATCCAGCCTTCTGCCAACCTGGTGCCCCTCTCAAAGGGTTCATACTGAGGCCAAGGGAGGCCTGGATGAAGAAAGGGGTGAGAGGCCACAACAACCACAAAAGCATTTGTGTTTCACTCAGCTGTCTCAATGTGGATTTAATTGTGTTTTTTTGTGAAATTACTGAAATATAAGACTTAATATGAAAATATGGAAAAGTAATTTGTCAGAACAATTTGTTTACTGTTTACATCCATTAAGTTCTCACGACTACAGTACCCAGGATGTGTTAAGAAAACACATTTTCAATTTCAGGGAATGATCAATGCCTAGCTGTACAGCATTTTAAAGTAAGAAAATACTCTTCCACCAGCAGGACTCATTGGAATACGTGTGAGAAAGAAACATGTTGGGGAACAAAACAAGCTTTTTGGAGAGAACTGCTGAGCTAAAGAATGTCCAAAGAGTGCAGCATACTAAATGTCTTATTTCTGTAAAGCAAAAGCTGAAAGTGTTTTTCAATCCATTTCACAGAAGAAGATGGAAAAAGGATGCTTATTTTCAGGAATGAAAAAAGCACCAGACATTGGCAAAAATAACCTTCCACCTTCACCAAGCATTGTTTAAATGTTTTTTCCTAGATTGTACACTGTCATGAGTGTAGGTATGTGATTTTAGCTGGGATACTCCATTAAGGACAGGGTTGACACTTGATGTGTACTGGAGATAGTGTTTTATCCAGAGATGACTTCTTTCCTTGGCCAGGCCTACTTACAGGACACTGATTGGTTCAGACAGAGGCAGGCAGGACAAACAGACATCTGGAGAGAGAAAAGCTTCTTCATTGAGCAAACATGGAATTTCTTCATTACTCCTGACCAAGCATGACCTAGTGTTTAGGTCTACAATGGATACATTTGATCTGCCACACTCCAGCTCCTGTCTCTCCATTTAAAAGTGAAAGGATGTGCCACTGAGTGAATAAATGAATATACATATACCATGTAACCATGGATTGGAACAGTGTTTGACCACCAACCCTGGGAAAGGAGTGTCGATAATCAAATATGTTTTCCAATCACCAGTTATACATAGTTGTGTATTTATTTTATACAGTATGTATGATTATGGCACCTTCTGTTATTGTTATAGTCACAGAAATTTGCATTTATGTAAAATGTTTGCTTCTATTGTATGAGGAGGAATAACAATGTAAGGGTAGTCTTAATAATGAATTTCAAAACAGCCTAGTAAGAAAAGTGAGAGAGAAAGTGAGAGAGCAATGATGAATTATTTACAGTTTACACAGTTCTGTGGTATCAATGCACCATGCTCCAGGTTATGGGTAAACACTGAAGTTGCTGTGATAGTGGGCAGGGGGTTGAAGGGTTTGAGGGGGTCTGAGTGATTAGCAGGAATGACAGTGATGGAGAAAAGTAAACAAATATAATAATTAACAGTTACATTTTATTTTACATTCTGTTAAAAAGAGCCTGGAGCCACCCTTATAGTGGAACAATAAATATTTTTGACTCTGTGTATATCCCCATGCTTATGGGTACTTTGAAAGTGTGAGAGGAGGAGGAGGAGGAGGAGGAGGAGGGTGAAGGAGAAATGGTTTAGGTGCATGGCCAGGTCATTGGCGTCGCTCCGATAGTTTTGAGGAGCGCGAGGGGAGGAGGCAGGGTCAGCCCCCTGCAGAGAGGAACTGGTAATCCAGACAGAAACAGAAGCACAGTCCACACACACACACACACACACACACACACACACACACACACACACACACACACACACACACACACAGTTTTCTTTCTATCATTGTGGGGAACATCTGTATCCTAAGCAATTTTTAGCTCTTTAGCTTTCTCAACAGAATGATGTGGTGCAAATAAAATCAGATTCACACAAACTCTTTTGACTCATTTGGTTTCCAAAGAAAATCATAGTACCTGAAAAAATAAAAAAAATTCACAATTGCGGACATAATTCTTGTCCCCAATTCCCAAACCAACCCCAATTTGCTAGTGTGTACTCTGACATTATTCCCAAGAGGTGCCTAAGTAAAATCTCACACACATAAGTTTGTCTCTCTATCATTGTGGGGACCTTCCATTGACATAATGATCATTGTAGCCAATTAATGCTACACCTACACCTACCAACTACACCTAACCTTAACCTCAGTAACCTAAAGGAAATCTTTTGACTACAAAAAAAAAGTTTTTGTAAAAGAAAAAAAAGCAATTTTCCTCATGGAGACCTGCAAAGTGGTCCCACCATGTAAAAAAATGTCAGAGCTTTCTATCGTTGTGGGGACATTTGGTCTCCACAATGTAATACCTACATGGCATACACACACAGACACACAGTCTGTATATTTATTCTGGTTTGTGACAATAGCTTTATAGCCCTATATCTTTTGTGGATGTTTTACATTTCAATGAAATTGTACACTTTTTGTGTCCATGAAAACAATTTTTTTATTCAATGATTTGGGCATTTGCCCTATTTAGTAAAATGGGTAAACTTAGTGAAACCCTATTTAATGAAATGGATTACCTCCAACCCTGATGTTAGAGTCTTCTGTAATGTACATTATGTGTAATGTATTCTGCACAGTACTGTATGTGCTGAATGTTTTATGGGGCAATATATCCAAATAGGTTGTGAGGGAGACCATAATTATGGTGGAGAGTAGAGATTACAGTTTTATGACTTGCTTAAAATGATTCATTAGAGAAAAATGCTTGATATACCTGTCAAGAGTATGTCAGATTAAAGCCTTCCAGTCTCTAAGATGATGAGTCCACACAGTAACTAAGTATAAATACAGGCACACAAGGCTACATCACTCATTGCTGTGATGTATATGGTGAGAGGTTGAACTATGGAAGTAGTACTTCCACCCAGACTAAAGGTGAATCTCTAATCTCTCCTCATCACTTTTGAAAAACAAAGTATCTACATGTCTAATTTGGAAAACAAATGGATTGGTTTCTCCTGTTTAGCCAGAGTTTTGAATGATTTATAAACTTTGTTAAATGTGTATAGATTTTACAGATCTTACTTAAAGTGCTGTTGGTGGAAGGGAGATGCTACAGAAATATCCAGAAGGTGAGAGGATAAAAAGTAGTAAACAGAAATTTCAATAATTAAACACTTAAGCTGCATGTACACTTTTACAAAAATATATAGAACAAAAGAATATAGTTACTATCCTAATTTTTGCATAATAAAAGTATGTAATGTGTTTATGTATACAGTAAATGGCCTTATGGAATGGGAGAAGTATAAATAATATTTCAGTAGAGCTCCCATTAACACCTTAAATACCCCCAAATTTGAAAATGAAGCTTAAAAATCGTTATTTCTTCACACACACACACACACACACACACACACACACACACACACACACACACACACACACACACACACACACACACACGCTCACGCATAGAGCTCCACTTCTCAAGTCTGTGACTTCAAAGGCAGATGGAGTGAAACCATGAAATTACAGGTAAGGTGTCAATTACCCTTTGAAACCAAGCACTGCTCAAATCCAGGCAAGACCCAGCCAGCCCTGGAATTAGAACAAATGAAAAATAAAAAGAAGGGAAAGACACAATGACAGAACCAGCGGGGAGTGGTAGAGATTTAACAATCTATGTCTACAATATGGCAGCTATATAAAAAGACTAATTTGGCCAGAAATTTGCCACACACACTCACATAATACATATTACATCAAACCACTCTGCACATTTCATATAAACATCAATTACTACTAATAACATTAACTATACTACTTATGCTGTCATATACAGTACATTATACACACAACCCACACTATATCAAATCAGCGTGGAATATTAACATACTGCACTACATACTATAACACTATTGTATCGCTATGTACACTATACGCACAAATCAAACTACATATTGCATATACACATCAAGTACTAATAGTAACATTAACCACTATTCTACTTGTACTATTATATAACATACACACTTCATCAGACACATCAATTACTGCTAATAGCACTGACCACTATACTGCTGTAGTTGTACAATTATACAGCAATGTACATTACATGCTGAGCGACTTACAACTGATACAATCTTACAATCCAAATTTGGGTTAAGGATCCAACAGTGGCAGTCTGGCAGAGTTGGGTTTTGGACCTTCTGGTCCATAGTCCAGTACCTTAACCACTAGGCCACCACAGTCCGTACTACTATTGTTAGTAGTAGTATTACTGCTATTAGCATTACTTACTATAGTACTTATAATCTTATTATAAGCTTATTATACTACAACAACCTACAAAATTGCAGACTGTCCAAAATTGGACAATAGAAGATTGGATAAATGCCGCCTGGTCTGATGAGTCTCGATTTCTGCTGCGACATCCAGATTGTAGGGTCAGAATTTGGTGGAAACAACATGAAAGCATGGATCCATCTTGGCTTGTATCAACAGTTCAGGCTACTGGTTTTAGTGTAAAGGTGTGGGGGCATATTTTCTTGGCACACTTTGGGCCCCTTAATCAGTGTTGTGCCAGTTCACAGCTTTTCTGAACTAGTTCAAGTTCAGTTCATACATGCTCAAAGTGAACAGTTCACGTTCAAAGTTCACAATTTTAATTCTGAACTAGTTCAAAGTTCAGTTCATTTTACTTTTTT
>JAJAGP010005267.1:5000-24438 GCA_025084515.1 Ancistrus triradiatus
TGTCAACCTCACAGAGACCCAGGTTCGGGTCCTGTCTGCACCATGTCTGTGTGGGAACCCTGGTTTCCTCCCACATTCCAAAGACGTATTGCGTCAATTGGCGTCTCTTGTGTTTGAATGTAATTGACTGCGAGTGTGCATGTGCTCAGCGATGGACTGGCACCCTGCTAGGGTGAGTTCTCACCTTGTACCCTATATTTGCTCCCTCCATGACCCAGAATTGGATTAAGTGTGTATGGAAAGTGAATGAATTTTTGACTAAATCATATCTGAATAGCACATACGATAAGTAAAGAA
Organism: Ancistrus triradiatus; assembly: GCA_025084515.1. Taxonomy (NCBI): domain Eukaryota; kingdom Metazoa; phylum Chordata; class Actinopteri; order Siluriformes; family Loricariidae; genus Ancistrus; species Ancistrus triradiatus. Next base: position 5,298 of record JAJAGP010005267.1, read on the forward strand.
TCACTGCTCAGTGTTATCTTCAGTCTTACCTAGGCTGCTTGGACCAAATCTGATTTATTTAATAAAAATAAATATATATTTAGTTAATAATCATTTTTGTACTCCCGTACATAGGGGCGCTCTGTAGGGTGTGCTGCTACAGCACTGGGGAATGATCTTTCAACTGGCCTGCTCTCCCTCAGTTAACACCAGTTGTGTCTATATGTGAAATCTGACCAGCCAGAAGGCACAGCCAAAACTCTTTACCCCTGTAGTGGTGAGCTTGCACCTGCTGATGTTCATTTCCCTATGTATAGGAGAAGGAGGCTGAAACCAAAACATATACAGAAAATTATGTGCAATTGGCACAAATCACGCTTGCATAGTTAAGTAGATAAAGGTAGGAGTCATAAATGTGTTGAGTAGATTACAAACCAGTAATCGGCTCCAAATATAAATGAATCAGTGACTTACGCAATACAGTACACAATAATATAAGCTGATAAGGGTAATCACGTCATCAATGTGTTACTTCAACGTAAGGCCATTTAATTCAATTGAGGCAATTCAATTCAGACTCATTATCAGTTGATGGCATTAGCTGTTTCTTTTAATTGCAGATTTTTCCAAAGTTTTTAGAGACCCTTAGGCGATCCAGATTGTTTCCCAACAAATGGAAATTTGTTTTACTGGGGTCACACAAAAGCATGCACACACATCTCACCAACACCAGAGGGCATAGTTACAGTTTTTCGGTAATTACATTTGCTGTAGATGTCCTACACATAATTGTGGCTCAGTGGTAAGTGTCAGCTGCTGGAACTGGCAGTTCCCGAGGGCCTGGGCTTGCAAAGTGAAGAGTGGGTGATGCAGAACCTTGTGGTGAACTTTCATTCTGACCAGGATTAGCCGGAGTAATACAGGATCATTTGCTTTTGTGCATATTTGTTGCTAATATTCAATCGCGTTAATCAGGATCAATCTCATTGCACATATTCTCATTGATAAATCGTATGCTTGCTCATATTCGACAATAAAGTGGTTTTCCTTAAAGAAGTGCTACACAGCCTTAAGAGCTGACAATAAAAAAAAAAACAAGTCGCTGCACACTTCTGTTCCATTGTCTTGCTTTGTAAATGCAATAGGAAATACATTGATTGTGCTGTCACATAAAAGGCAGTTTCTCATTCCGTAAATGGGATCTTTGAGAGGGGTAAAGAGTGAATAAGTTTGCTTTACAGCGAAATTACTTTACGCATCTTAAATACTACAACATCTCAGATTTGGGTGGTGTGTCATACTTCAGTATCATTTTGGTTCTGAGAATGATCCACCACCCAAATCGTACCTGGTCCTGTGGGGGGCCTGACCATTACAGAACACAGTAAAAGGGACTAACAATGGTATGTGGTAAGTAGAGCTGATAAAATGGACAATGAGCGTAGAAACAAGGTGAACCTAACAAAGTGGCAAATGAGTGTTTATGTGTATATATAGACAGACAGATTTAAAAGAAAACTACATTATATTTGTATTGGTTTTCTTTAATGTTGGGATGTTTTGGACTTCATGTACATGGGTCAATAAATTGGTTAAACTAAATTACTGTATATTAAATAATAATGTTACTTATTATGGTATGGCAGCTGCACGGTGGAAGACAGGAAGATGCTTCAGAGAGTGGTAAAGTCAGCACAGGAGATCATTGGCTGCCCTCTCCCCTCCCTGATGGACATTTACACCTCACGCTGCATCAGCAAAGCAAATGCCATCATCAAGGACTACTCCCACCCTGGCTTCGGACTGTTTGATTTGTTGCCCTCAAGGAAGCGCTACAGGTGCATCAGATCAAGAACCAACAGACTCAAGAACAGTTTTTTTTCCCGAAAGCCATAACCACACTAAATTCATACATGCAATGATCTTTAGTCCAATCTCCACACATCATCACCCTCCGGTCTTTTCTACATCTACTGTGCAATAATCTACATCCATTAGTAACATCTTGTTACATTTCACTATTACGCAACACTTGTATAATGTGGAACAACATTACACTCACTACCTACATCCACTATGTGCAATACTGGATTATGTTCAATTAGCAACTGTATTTTAACAGTATCTATTTATTACTACCTCTGACTTATGCACCGTTTTTGCACATTTCTTTCTTTTTTTGTGTCGTATTTTCGTATGTGTTGCACTGAACGAAGTGGCTTTAATCTCATTGTAGATAAGTATAGTGACAATAAATGCATTCTATTCTGTTCTATTCTAACTATATAAATATAGGAAAAATGCTTAAATTCTTAACTCTTAGTTGAAGTCTACATCTTTTCTAATTACGTTAATGAACTCTGCAGTATATTGGCTGTTTAGTCAATACCCGCAACACTACAGCATCCTACCCCATAAAGAATCTTAAATATAAGCGTTCGCAAGCTGAAACAGACATTTAATTGGTTGCAGTCACTCACTGACTCCGCCCACTGGTGATCCACTCTCCAGCTTTGCATAGAATGACTGCTGGTAGTTTAGCTCCGCCCTCGGATACTCGTGCTGGTGACGTTATGCAGTTTTGAGGAGTACGCTGCTCCGGTGAGAGACAAACTCCGTGGATACGGAGAGATGAGTTGTCTGCACTGTTTTGTCGTCTTTTAACGAAAAAAATAGACTCTTTATGGGCTCCGGATATAAGGACACACGTCTCTGAGTTATAAAGAAGAGCCTGGAGGGTTTTCTACGCGGTTTCTGACGCGACAAGCAGAGAAGTTGAATTTAAGAGCGAGTTCGAGCGCGTTCACTTATCAGCTTTTTCGGTCACCGAGTTAGCTGGATTGCTAACTAAAAGCGATTTGAAACGCTCGTGACAGTGTTGTGTGTGATAATGGCGCTGCGAGCGAGAGTTTTGTACGATTTTACTTCGGAAAATGTCGGAGAGATTTCGGTGAAAGAGAACGAGGTAGTAAGTCTGTACAGCGTGCAGGACATTGAGGGCTGGTTGGAGGGAACGAACAGCCACGGACAGAGAGGACTCTTCCCCGCGTCCTACGTGGAGATCCTCAAGAACGACAGTGTAAACGCGAACAACGGCTCGAAATATTCCAACATTCCCGCAGGAGGCTATGATCACCCTCAGGTTCAGACAGGGAGTCACCTCAAAGCGCCCAGTTTTGCTACTTTCTCTGCACCACCTGCAGCACAGCAGCATCAGCAGAGTTACCCGGTGAGCCAGGGCAGTGATGATGACTGGGATGACGACTGGGATGACAGCTCCACCGTGGCCGATGAACCAGGTGTTGTCAGTTCTGGTAACTACAATTATGACGGACATGGACCAAACACCTACAGAGTGACCATGCCCAGGAGTGGCAATGCTCAACAAGCCAAGAGCGCAGGCACCATGGGAAGGAACCTGAACAGGTTCTCGACCTTCGTGAAGTCCGGTGGCGAGGCTTTCGTGCTCGGCGAAGCGTCCGGCTTCGTGAAGGACGGCGATAAGATCTGCGTGGTCATGGGTCACCATGGTCCTGAGTGGCAGGAGAACCCGTACCCTTTCACCTGCACCATCGACGATCCCACCAAGCAGACGAAATTCAAAGGGATGAAAAGTTACATCTCCTACAAACTCACCCCCACTCATACGCAGATCGCGGTGAGCCGCAGGTATAAACACTTCGACTGGCTGTACGCCCGGCTAGTGGAAAAGTTCCCCGTCATCTCGGTCCCTCACATCCCGGAGAAGCAGGCCACCGGACGCTTTGAGGAAGACTTCATTTCAAAGAGACGAAAGGGTCTGATCTGGTGGATGAACCACATGACCAGCCACCCAGTGCTGGCCAGGTGTGATGTTTTCCAGCACTTCCTGAGCTGCAGTAGCACTGACGAAAAGGCATGGAAACAAGGCAAGAGAAAGGCAGAGAAGGATGAAATGGTTGGCGCCAATTTCTTCCTCACGATCAGTACCCCGGCCTCCTCGCTTGACCTCCAGGACGTCGAGACCAAGATTGACGGCTTCAAGGCCTTCACCAAAAAAATGGACGACAGCGTGATCCAGGTCAATGCCACCCTGAACGAGTTTGCAAGGAAGCAGATCACTGGATTTAAGAAGGAATATCAGAAAGTCGGACAGGCGTTTAAGTGCCTCGGCCAAGCTTTCGAGCTGGACCAACAGACGTACTCGGCTGGTTTGAACCAAGCCCTTGCGTATACTGGTGAGGCCTATGAAGCCATCGGGGACTACTTTGCGGAACAACCAAGACAAGACATCGACCCGGTACTGGATCTCTTAGCTCTGTATCAAGGACATCTTGCCAACTACCCGGACATCATCCATGTTCAGAAAGGTATGTGTTCAATTATCACGTTTCCATAAGATGTATTGGTTGGTCTCAGTCTGAACCGTGACAGGAGTTTGCATGATGTCATATGTTTGCTTGAAACTCATGGGACCCATCTGACTACTGTGTCACATGGTCTTTCTGCTAACATGATCTGGCTACGTGTGTGCCTGTGTGTGTTTTTCCATTCGTAGGTTCACAGAGAGAGAACTTATTGACAGTGAGGGGTGTTTGCTGAAGCAGGATCCACCATCTGTCGTAACGTAGCTAATAGTTTTCAGTTAATTTGAGAGTTTGAGGGGTGTTTCATATCTTGGGTTTCATAATTAGAGCTGTAACCTATAGTGCAGCAAGTTATCAGACTCTCCACATATCAGCCTGAAAATGAACTTCAAATAGTTTGAGCCAATAATAAGTGAGGCATCCAATTGAAGGTTTACCATGTGAAATACTGGCCTGAAGGAGACTTGTTGTCTACTGTTCTCAATTGCAGGGCGGTATGACCGGGTATAGAGTGCATCAGGACTAGTATAACAGGGTCATTTACCTCAGGCAGAGTGGGCGGGGCTTGTACTGTTTACACGCCAGAGACTCCAGGAAGGATGATGACAGAGGAGAGTGACATTTCAGAGCTGAAGGATTCCTCACAGACAACCGAAGAAGTGTTACGTGATTAACAGGAGAAACGGCTTCTGGCGTCATGGATGTGGTTTGATTTTAGAAAATCCAACATGGAGCTGGAAAACAGGGTGTATAAAGTTTGCAGCCCGACGGTTGTACACTAGCAGTCTTTTTTCGATGTCCTAACATGAAACTAAGCAGAATAACAAAAGCTGAAAATGTGAAATGGCGTCTGTGGTCGAAATAAATAGAACCACTTCCCATTCAAAAAGGTTTAGCTGAATGCTTTGCGACGATTTCATACCTAATGTCATTTTTAGATTTTATTCCATAATTTCAAAATTGTGACACATGATTCCATGATATCAAATTACAAGTATTACGTCCTGTAAAACAGGGCGTTGGCCGGATATTACCATAGTCACGTAGTAGTTTAGATACTTTGCACATCGTGTTTTTCTTTACGCAATAGTTTTAATTAAAACGCAATATGAAAACCTTTAGTACTGTACAGTACAATACGGTAATTCTTATCTTTGTATCTTTTATGAAACTTTACACATTCGAAAAAAAAAAGTACAGATATGCAGCATTTAAAGCCCATCAACTTAACGTCCATTTGCTTTAAGACCGAGGTCTTAACAAATATAACAAATTATAATAGGAAATAATAGGAATAGGGAATATAATGGGAAATCTGTCTTTTAACTCCAGACATTACAGCCATATGTATTTTTACTGGCATAAATGTTATGTATATCATGCTTTGTTGATTTGTTTGCCTATATTTTTATTTAATTTATTTTCATGAATATTGATTTACTTTGCATTAAATACGTGCATAATTAGGAACTACGTTATGGTCTGTGTTGTGCATGGACACTTTTAGGTGTCGTGAAATGAAAATGTTTGTACTCTGCTTAACACTATGAACTCCGTGCCGGCTTGACCTACATATACCTAGAAGTTCTGAGTGCCGGTCATGTGACCGCTGTGACGCTCTGCTAGTAGCGCTGTGCTGGAGTTACAGACTTAAAGGTTTAAAGTGTTTAGAAGGTGATATCACACTGCCTGTTCTGGAAATGAGTGTTTCTGCAAGTGGACTCATTCCCTCTTGGTTGTGTGCAGCCAGCGAAGTATGTTTATGTTTCGGTTCTACAGTATGTGCGATTGTTACAATGTGCTTGTAATGCGATATGTGCTGTTATGTACAGGTATATAACAGTTTAGGGTTCGGGATGATGTGAAGGTGATAGGGTTATACTGTTTTCAGCGGTGTCTCTGAAGCATTTACGTATCGTTTGTACGTAGTTTTCATATGAAAATTTATATTTACATTGCTGTTTCGATCAACAGCCTCTTTCACAGAACATAATGTGTTCGTTAAATGGCACATACCTGTAGAATGATCCCATGTAAATTACATGAGATATTCAACACTTTGTTATAAAGTAGGGTTTGTTTTAATAATTTGCCCAACTCTAGATTAATGTAAGTGTTTTAAGCATGTTTAAGGTAGGCTACACTGTGATATATACAATATAGTAAACTTTTCGGTTTACCATACCTTCAACTTTGGTTACGATGGGTTTATCGGGATGTAACCCCTTTGTAAACCGGGGGGCACCTTTAGTAATATATTGACAGTTTCATCTATAAAAGCTTACTGTAAAGTTTGACTAAAACGCAGACTTAAACTTCTGCAGTTTATTCAAACCTTAGACTGAAGCCGATCAGCTGGGATGGTATGTTAAACTGTAACACTTTTAGCTGTGAACGGATGGACAGAGGAACATTGTTTTTGTTCATCGTCATGTTTTAAAGTGAACTGAGGTGGAAGTTTGGCCTTGCTGTAGATTTGACTAACAAACATACAGTTCCTTTCATGACACAGGTTGCCAGAGTACGCAAAAATGATTGCTTGTGTAAGAACTGGCAACACACAGCTTGTCCGGTGAGAGAGGACAAACTGTCAGATAGCTTGACAGTTAACAGAGTGGTCCGTTCATATTGTTTATGCAGATTTAAATACAGATTGAAGCTGCAGTTTGTACCATAGGACTAGTTCTGGGTATTGAGATTGCCAGAAAGTTCACCAAATTTCTACTGCGCTGAACAAATCTTTATTTTTTAGGTTGTTATTCACTTATAAATAAGCACACACAAGCTAATATATTTAGTTAAGGTTATTTATTTTAAAATAAGCGTACATTCACAGTATGCTTTCACTTGACCGTATTTTCTTTCTGTTGTAAATGAGCAGAGATTTCTTAATAGGTTTGGGTATCGTTTGCATTTCATCGATTCCGCTTCTGATTCCGGGTTCTACATTTACAGCATTTAGCAGACGCCCTTATCCAGAGCGACTTACAATTGGTACAGTCTTACAATCCAAGCAATTATGAGTTAAGGGTCTTGTTCAAGGAACCCAACAGTAGCAGCTTGGCAGATGTGGGATTTGAACCCTGGACCTTCTGCTCCAGAGTCCAGTACCTTAACCGGTAGGCTACCACATTCACTTTCTGAGGCGCATCTACCCATTCTTGTAAACCATTTCTCTACGTACAAGTTAACATGACTAGCTTCTAACCCAAAGGAAACCACCAAATGTCTATTACAAGCAGTAAGTGCTGTTACCCTGCATTCACACATTCATGCTCCAGCTTTGCACTTGTGGGCAAGCAACACCCAGCAACGTGTGGAGCATGAATCATTAATACATGTCATCATTTCTTTAAAATATAACATGACTTCTGGAAAAGATGAACCCACTATCACGGGCTCATATTTTTCAATATGAAATTCAAGTTTGCCTGACGCATTGACACGTGCTAGAGGGAATATGTAGATTAGGAATGTTCCACTTGTTTAGAGGTTAGTCCACATTTTTGTATAAAATATTAATTAATGTGAGCCAGGGATTCTTATAAAGAGGGAGGATAGGACCTTGGGTTTTTGTGTGGGTTTTGAAGCACTTTTCAAGTCTTGTCTTAAAAACTCAGTGAGTTAATGTTGCAAAGCAATTACCTTTTGTATTTCGGTAATAAATGATGGCTGATGTGTTTTATTAAAGTATAATTTACTGCCAAGTACCTAACATCAGACTTTTTAAAAGGAAAGAAATATGGAACTTTTCTCTATACAAGACAACCATTTGCCATTAGTAGGTCTTTCTAGGTAGAATTTGGAGGAATTGGATTACCCTTTCTTGAAAGCTTATTTTTCGAAATGATAGTTTGTGGTCAGCAAGAAGAACACGAGAAATCATTTCTCATGTCGATTTGAGGAAGTGGTCTAAAGCATGACCGGAGATCACAGTGCTGCCTGACTCCATCAACACATTTTCCGGCTGCCCTTACAAAAGCAGGCAAAATGTGAGGACATCTGGCTACACATTTTCTAGTGTTCTGTCTGTTTGGAAAGAATTGGCTATTTGAATCACATTTTTCTTTATTTCTTTTCTGATTTGTCAAACCAGTGGAGACCATAAAACATTAGCCACGTTCAAGAGCTTTTATTAGTCATTTAAGCTCTTTATGAAGCAACTTAATTCACCATCTTTAATTAAACAAATCAGTGGTTGGTGGTGTCCTGAAGTGGTTTTTCAAAAAATGTCATGTATTAATGTGGTAGATGGCTGTTGTTTGAGAGAGACTAGAAGCACTGATTTGGTGCAGATTATGGCCTCACATCAAGCTAGCTTATTTTAGATACATTTTTTAAAAAGACAATGAAGTTGTGCTTGACTGTCGCAGCAGCATTTCGCTGGCCAGCCGCTATAGTGACCAGGGTTCAAGCTCGGGCGGTGCCTTGTGACCAGGTCTTGCAACGTATAGATGTGATTGAGGCCAATCATCCTGGCATCCCAGCCTTGTGTGCTCAGGGATAGGTTCTGGTCCTCACCCTGTGACCCTGACATGTAAAAATCTTAGTTAAAATCTGAAAAAAGTTAAAATTTTTGCATGAACATATTTCCCAATGCTATTAAGTTAGTCAGTTCCGGGTTATCTGTCTGTTGTGTTTTCAGTACAGAGTGAATTTGTTCTAAACACTATCTGATATCTCTCTCTCTCTCTCTCTGTCTCTCTCTCTCTCTCTCTCTCTCTCTCTCTCTCTCTCTCTATGTTTGTTTAATGTCTTAACGTTTTGAATAACTGTGCTGTAGAACTGATGAGAACGCCTCGATCAGCATCAAAGGAGTGAATAACTTGAGTATGATCCAGGCTATGTCATCCAGTAATGAGGTTTTTTTTTGTGTGTGGTTTTTTTGTTTGTCTTTTAAGTTTAGCAGAGATGTCCACAAGTCCGAGTTGAATCTCGAGCCTCTGGTGTGTTGTGTCCCTGACTGCTGAACCTCTAGGCATCCTCACTGTCTATCTAGCCCACTCAGCAAAAAATCTTGGTGTGATTTTAGACGACAACCAAAAGGTTGTTTTTTTTTAACCACATTTCATCAACCACTAGTTCCTGCTGACTTCTTGTGTAAAACACCAGAGGAAACTCGTACATATTCTCATCATATCCAGACTCAACTATGGCAATGTTTTGCTTTCTGCTCAGCTTTTATGTTCAATTGTTTCCACTACGCATAATTCAGAGTGCTGCCACTCGCCCAGTTCACAACCTACCAAAGGTTTCTTAGTTTTTTTCCTTTACCAAGACCACTTCACTAGCCAGGATACATTTTTCCATTCTATTTAGCTATTCAGGCTTCAAAAAGTTCTGCTCCATGTTATGTACATTCTTTGATTTAGAACTCCTGCATGTAATGCAGAACCCAACACCTACAATAATGTCTCTTCTACTGTCTGCCATTTTGGTGTGTTAATTGTATATCTGCATATCTTTGTAACTTCGTCTTTTATGTTCTCTGTTCTACCTGCGTGCTGCTTATACACATCAGGGTTCAGCGATAACTTTTTTCCCAACTTGCGCATTTGACTAAGCAACTGCAAAATTTACTGTCCCGAACAAATTATTGTATTTTAAAGCGTTATTCACATATAAATAAGCAAACACAAGCTAATGTATTTCATTGAGGTTATTTATTTTAAAATAAGTGTACATTCTCAGAGTGTACTTTTCACTTAAGAAATTTTCTTTCTGTTGTAAACAAGAAAGGTTTCATAACAACCGTGGTGAAGCTAATAATCGCAGCAACATTTTTAAATAAGACTGCTCATATTCTTCTTTTTTTGAATTTTATTTGTTTTATTCAAAATACATTCACGGTAAAGCTATAAACTAACTCAACTTTATTATTTGCATGCCTACGTAGCATTACCTTTATGGTTTACTTTCTGCAAAACATCTTAGTTCAGTACTGGCAACCAAATTCCAATACACTTTTTATTTGAAGGTTTGTCTTATGTGGCTAGTCGGTGATATGTGTAACTTGGGCTACTTGAAATCGGCTTCACTGTTCATCCGTCGTATCCACATGTCCAGATGTGCTAGAGGCATTTTTCGCCACTATACACACAATGTGACAGAGATTTGTCGTGACACTCAAGCGACTGTTTTCTAAAAGTTGTAGTTCCGACAAAAAATAGAATCACTTGTTATCACCATGTTAGGATATTCCCTGCAAACCTGCAAATATTTTTTTCTGGTGCAGGGTCGTCAAAATTGACACATGAAAATTTAGTTTTCCATTTTCCTGTGCATCTCACTTTGATGGCGTTAATCAACAGATAATGTCATTGGTTTGTTATGACTGGATGTGTGACTGGATAAGACCATTTTTGTATGATAAGGGGTTAAATATTCAAGCGAATTGACTTTGGTATCAGTTACATTGTTCTGTTAAGGCACTGTACATCCACTCACATGAACTTGCACAATCAGGGATGTTATTTTTCGTGCTGCTGTCGCGACGTCGTGTTTTACTTTCCCTGGACATTCGGGCAGTCATTATTGTTAAGTAAACAATAAGTAAGCATATTAACAAAAAAATCACGTTGACATTAAGTCATAGTCAGGAGGGTATTTTAAAAGGTAATGTCAAGTCTTGCAAGTGAATGGAGTAAAAAAAAAAATTGTAATTTCAGTATTTACATTAATAAGATGCCACGATTGGTATGTGCAAACTTTGTAGCTGATAAGATGTTACATAGAGCCCTTGTGTGTGAACCAGTACTTAGTAATGACAGCCTTAGGGTAAAAGCTGTTTCTCAGTCTGTTTGTATGGCAGTTCATGCTCCTGAAACGTTTCCCAGATGGCATATGGTCAAAGAGTCCATTCTTGGGATGTGCGTTGTAATTTACACTCCTCTGTGCCCTTTTCAAAGCTCTGTCTACAGGGCTCAGAGGTTTTGATCACCCGTTGCATTGCCATGCGAGCACTAACTAAAGTTGCCATGCCAAGCTGTGATGCCACAAGTTGGGATGCTTTTTACTTTAGCTCTGTAGAAGTTTAAGAGAATGTGTTTGGCTTTCTTTTGCGCTTTTTTAAGAAGTACAGGTGCTGGTGGGCACTTTTTGTAAGAGCATGAGGTCTTCCCAGATGTGAACCCGAGAGAGACTTACAGCTGTTCACTTGTTTGAACTCTGCTCCTTGTATGAGTACAAGGACATGTGCTTAAATCAGTTAAATGCTCTTAAGACTTCCTGACACATAGAGGGTCAGGTGGTTGTCCTCACACCACACTGTAAGCTTTTCAACTTGTATCCTGTAGGACAACTCCTCATCTTTTGTGATCAGCCTAACCACAATTGGAAACCACAGCAAATTTGATGATCGAGTGACCTGCATCTGAGAGAATGTGGTCACGGATATACAGAGAGAATAAAAGGAATAAGCGAACAACCCTGGGGAGCACGCGGCTTAGTAGAATAGTGTAAGTGTATCGTGTCTCCATTTTTACATCAGTATTGTTTGAGGCCCCATGTTAGACATTTAGTTCTAGATTGTGGAGTTTGTCAACTAGTCTGTGGAGATAATTGTATTAAAGGCATATCCTCTAGACGGGCTGCAGTCTTTACTAACTGGTATATTGTTGAAGGAGTGGGAGCATGTGTAAATTATGTCAAGATCATCTGCTAGCGGCCTTTTTTGCTGATTTCCCTTTTTTTGTTTTGTTTTGTTTTTTGCATGTTTTTCACGCTTAAGTGTTTCGAAACATAAAACCAATTTAAATATTTGTCAAAGAAAACACAAGTAAACACAAAATGCAGTTTTTAAATGAAGGTGTTTATAATTAAGGGAGAAAAAAAAAATCCCAACCTACCAATCCTGTCTGAAAGTGATTGCCCCCCCTTCCCACTTGTTAAAACCTAACAAACTATTGTTTATCACATCTGAGTTTCACTGTCCTCTAGACCACACCCAGGCCTGATTATTGCCACACCTGTTCTCAATCAGGACATCACTTAAATAGGACCTGCCTGACAAAGTGAAGTACACCAAAAGATCCTTAAAAGCTACACATCATGCTGAGATCCAAAGAAATTCAGGAACATTTTAGAAAGAAAGTAATTGAGATCTGTCAGTCTGGAAAGTGTTATAAAGCCATTTCTAAAGCTTTGGGACTCCAGCGAACCACAGTGAGAGCCATTATCCACAAATGGCAAAGACATGGAACCTTCCCAGGAGTGGCCAGCCGACCAAAATTACCCCAAGAGGGCAGCGACGATTCATCCAAGAGGTCACAAAAGACCCCACAACAACATCCAAAGAACTGCAGGCCTCATCTAAGGTCAGTGTTCATGCCTCCACCATAAGAAAGAGACTTGGCAAAAATGGCCTGCATGGCAGAGTTCCAGGACAAAAACCACTGCTGAGCAAAAAGAACATTAAAGCTCATCTCAATTTTTCCAGAACACATCTTGATGATCCCCAAGACTTTTGGGAAAACATTCTGTGGACTGAAGAGACAAAATCTGAACTCTTTGGAAGGTGTGTCCCATTACATCTGGTGTAAAAGTAACACAGCATTCCAGAAAAAGAACATTATACCAACAGTAAGATATGGAGGTGGTAGTGTGATGGTCTGGGGCTGTTTTGCTGCTTTAGGACCTGGATGACTTGCTGTGATAAATGGAACTATGAATTCTGCTGTCTACTAAAAAATCCTGAAGGAGAATGTCCGGCCATCTGTTTGTGACCTTCAACTGAAATGAACTTGGGTTCTGCAGCAGGACATGACCAAACACTCCAGCAAGTCCACCTCTGAATTGCTGAAGAAAAACAAAATGAAGACTTTGGAGTGGCCTAGTCAAAGTCCTGATCTGAATCCTATTGAGATGTTGTGGCATGACCTTAAAAAGGCCATTCATGCTCGAAAACCCTCCAATGTGGCTGATTTACAACAATTCTGCAAAGATGAGTGGCCAAAATTCCTCCACAATGCTGTAAAAGACTCACTGCAAGTTATCACAAACGCTTGGTTGCAGTTGTTGCTACTAATGGTGGTCCAACCAGTTATTAGGTTTAGGGGGCAATCACTTTTTCACACAGGGTCATGTAGGTTTGGATTTTTTTTCTCCCTTAATAATAAACCCCTTCATTTAAATCTGCATTCTGTGTTTACCTTTGTGGTCTTTATTTAAATTAATATTTAAATTGGTTTGATGTTCTGAAACACTTAAGTGTGACAAACATGCAGAAAAATTGGAAATCAGGAAGCAAACACTTCCCTGTAAGCGTTCGATCAGCTTTAACAACAAATTAGCTTTAACAACTAAGTCTTAACATTATAAGATTATAATAGGAAATACAAATCTGTCTTTGAACGCCAATCAACGCTGCAGATCCACAACCTGAAGCGGGAGATTGAGCAGAAGTCTGCCTTACCTCATTTGTTTCTTTGACGCATTTTTTTGCGATAATATCATTTATATTTACATTGTAGTAGCGTCAAAAGTCTATGGTAACGCAGTCAATGCTTGAGAAAATTCATTGTTTAATTAATGAAGTCCGAAGTTTGTCACATATTTCCGTGAGATTATTGGCTGGTTGCAAAGTAGAAATCCGAGTCATGTAAACCCGGACGTTTCCCATTATCTGATTACTCAAGTGCATGTGAACTCGTTAATTCGAATTACTGAAATCTGATTTGCTGCAGTTTTCGGGTTATTAAGGGCACGTAAACACACTCGCTGTTTCAGGGTTTGATTTATTTATAAGCATTCGTATAAAGAAGGGATGACTCTGGTTGGTGTATCTGAGCTCTAAATGCTTAGCTGGGTGTTTGTCAGTTCCCCAGGGATTTTCCTGAAATGTCACTGGAGACTCATTTCAGTGTGTTATGTGTTGGTCAGGGCAGAGGAAGTCATGCTTTCATGCTGGCTCGATTGTTAACTGACTCACGGCAAGAAAAATCCCCACCCGACTCACAATAGATATTCGTCATATGGTGTAAGAATCATTTTTATGTAAGACTGAACTGCAGCATTCCGCAGAATGATCTGATGTGTTTATCTCCGGTGTGAAAGCAAGATGTTAATCATTATTCAATGTAAACATTTGTTTGGACTTATTGATGAAGTACTGCTTTTATTGCCTTTATGTGCAAGTCTGTTCCTCTGCTCAGCTATGAGCTACTTCCTGTCCTTGAGGTCAGGTACAGCTTGTTTTCAGATTGGTTATTGAGCTTCTTGAATTTTGCTAATATGCCTTCAGCTGCTGTCTTGACTTCCCTGTGAAAACCCTATGATATGTTGTCGTGTTGTTATTATTATTATTATTATTATTATTATTATTATTATTTTATTTATTTATTTATTTTTATTAATGTAGTTGTGCACTGAAATAAAATTGATTTGCATCTACATCTTGAACACACTGAGCCAAAACGGAAAGGTTTATTTATTTCTTTATTCCAGTGTTTTTAATTACTTTCTCGTTTTTGTTGCCAGCAAAGTCATTTGTACAGTGGTGCTTGAAAGTTTGTGAACCCGTTAGAATTTTCTGTATTTCTGCATAAATATGACCTAAAACATCATCAGATTTTCACACAAGTCCTAAAAGTAGATAAAGAGAACCCAGTTAACCAAATGAGACAAAAATATTATACTTGGTCATTTATTTATGGAGGAAAATGATCCAATATTACACATTAGTGAGTGGCAAAAGTATGTGAACGTCTAGGACTAGCAGGTAATTTGAAGGGGTTTTCAATCAATGGGATGACAATCAGGTGTTAGTGGGCACCCTATTTTATAAAGAACAGGGATCTATCAAAGTCTGCGTTTGACAAACGTGCTCTGATTGGTCAGCCTGATTTTAACGCATCTGAACAACGCAGAAAATGGAACAGGCTTCGATTTTAAAATTTTACGCAGGATCGCAGTCCATCAGTTTCGGACTTGGTGTGAAGGACTGCACTCGTGTGTTCTTTTTCAAAACTTGACGTGCGTTTTTTTTCGTTCGTAAAAATCAGACTTTGTGTGAAAAGATCTTACTGCTGTACTGTCAACCAAGGCTGTACTCTGGAATGATACAGCCACATCTGTGGCCAGCATCCCAATTAGAACAGTGAATTAACTTTCATTACAGTGTTTGAGTCACAAGTGAGATGCAGGTATCGACGAGTCAGGGAGGAAGAAGCACATGTGACACTGCTTCACCAAATGGAAGCGTTGTTTTGCATCAAATCTCGTTGTCCACACTCTCAAATTTCTGTGCTCCCATTTTGTCTTTCTGTGCTCGCTTGAACCCTGTGTTAAAGATACTATCTACATAGTATCTTTAACGAGTATACTAACTCCATACACACACTTTCAGAGAGCACATAGTTCAGGTCTTTGTTCCTTAAGCTGTGCGCTATCTACATTTGCCTTGGCTGCCTGGCGCAGCCTGACATTAACCTTTGTTCACACAGTTTTGTTTTAGTTTCCACTGTCTCTCTTTGGTTTCCAGTGCCGTCTTTAGGCGACTGAAATGTAGGTCCGTCTCTTGTTAAGACTCTAGAATTACCATACTTGTCAGACGTTGCTGTATTGTTGAAGCTACAGTGCATCGTGTACACAAACAAAACTCACTTGTGACTTGCAATTTTTTTTTTTAATCAGGATCACACAGTGCAAGTACATATTTTGTGCCTGAATTAGTCACTTCGCAAAGTTTAATAGTTCAGTTGGATTGGAATAATCATCATGAATGTTGTTAAATTGTCTATCTAGTGAGTTTAGCCTGTAATGGATTTTGCAAAAGCTCTGAGCTCCTCTATAATTTATCCTATTTATTCTTATTCATACTAATTGATTCCTTAGAAATGTGAGAGAAACAGTACTGTGCAAAAGTCTTAGGCCACCATTAGATTTGTTGTTTTAGCATTGATTGATGGCCATATGTTTCAAATGTCAACGACTGGACTGAGAAATTTCAAACTGGGATTTGTCACTCCATAATGCTCTCACTTTTCCACTGATCTTCATTCCAGTATTTGTGAGCTTTAGCACATCTTCGCCTTTTCACCCTGTTCCCAATCCAAAAAACAGAAACTAATTAAATATTAACAGATAAATAAAATATTGAATAAAATAATATACAAATATGCATATCTGCATTGTTTACTTCGATACAGTCTAATGTGACCACAGCTTAATGATTGAATTGATAACAGACTGAGTTTCCCTAATGACTACTGAACATAACTGCTGTTCTGCAGTTGTTTATTAGGAAGCCTGATTAACGGTACAGCGCACAGCCTTGAATTACTCCATTGATTGGCCTGACCAATGTCTTTATAACTTCCGTTTTTAGTATGTGATTAGTATGTGTAGTGGATGGAATTTGTGTTTACTGTGCTCTTGTGTTGTAAAGTGCTGAATGACTAATGCTGATATTCTGGTAATATGTTAATCATACTGTGGAAACTCGGAAGATGAATTAAAAAGTGCCTCATTACTGCTTATGACATTGTCTGGTGTTAAAGATCAGAGCCTATTGTGAGTTGGTTTGCATGTTAGGACAGTACAAACTTAATGCTGCAGTGCTGGAGTTTTTAGGTCTATGTTCTGACACTGCTCTAAGGCAAATGTAAATATTTTATTGTTTGCCATCATTAGCCACATCCTCATGTCTCCTCTGTGTCAAGCTGAAATTCCTATTATATTGTTCTATGGAACTAACAGCAAATGAATGAACAGCGTGTGAACGTAACATATATTCAGTTATGCAGTTTCAGTGATCTAAACTTACCAAGTAGATAGTCTGTAAGGCTTTTTCCATCTTACGTCCTAGCAGTCACCTTTATCAGAGCTATTAGTGGATTTGATAACTTGTTTTAAAGGGTTTGTCAGCTGGTTAGACAGAGTGGTTGATAAAAACAGAACAAGATTCTTATTTTTAAGTTCAAACACTTGTTTTAATCTTACGAGCCTGTTGTTTGGTCGAACTCCACAATCCAAACTTCCATTATTAAAGTCTCACTTTACCATATGGGGTGTAGGTGCTATAAGAAATGTCAGTCTGAACCTCTAATACTCTGTAACTAATGGTCATCTGCTATCTGAAATAATAACCCGCTATGAATGGCTATCTACTATCTGTATTACCAACCCACTATAATGAATGGTGGTCTGTCCGAGTAACCACTAACCCACTATAACGAATGTCTATCTGCCATCTGAACCACTATCCCCCTTTAATTAATGGCTCTCTGCTATCTGAACCACTAATAATGAACAAATAATGCACTATATCTGAGTCACTAACCCTCTATAACAAATGATCTGCTATCTGAACCTGCTATAATTAATGGCAAGCTGCTATCTGAACCAGTAACCGGCTATAGTGAATGTCTATCTGAACCAGTAACATATCGCTATAATGAATGGGTATCCGCTATATGAACCACTAACCTTTCGCTCTACTATTGTAATCACTAACATATATCATCATTACATTCGCACATATAAAGTTTCATTAGATTCCAGCAACTCTTCCTTTGTTGCGTGTAAAATATTTCCTTTACAAAATATTCAGTGACTACAGGCTCCAAATACATGAACAGGCAGTTTGGTTTACATAACTTCCTCACTGGGTAATAGTTGGGGATTTTACCTCTATTGTACATTTAATGCGGCAGCCCAAGGGTTTTTCCTCCATCTGTGTAATGTGTTTTGATTTGGCTATAAACATTTTTAAACCTGCATTTGTGTGTGTGTTTGTGTGTAATCAAATTCCTGTGACTATACAAGATTAGTCATCTAAGTTAATTGTGTATTTACTTTGCTTACACTCCTGGGCAAAATGGGCTGACCCCATAACTGCAAAATTAGTGCTGTTCCACTCAATGATAATGGCTTCCATTGGGAACGGAAGAGTAGCTGGAAAAATATTTCCCAGTTTGTGGTTAATGCAAGACCAAATATTCTCTGTAGGGTTCAAATCTGGACTCCAAAGCCAGAACATCAGCCTGATGGACTGTGTTAAAATATGTCATCATCTAATATTCAGTGGAACTTCGCAATTCGAACGCCTCTTCTCTCGAGCAATTCGGATATCGAACGTCAGTGTGAATTTTTTTTGTCCCGAAATTCGAACAAGAATTCCGACATGGGCACCATAAATAATACACTCAATAGTGCGTTCTTCCAACCACGATGCACGTAATCCAGTCAGTGGCGATAATGCACCAGTATTGTTGTAATCCCCTCAAAACCCAAAAGAATAAGAACAACTGGTGCGATCATAGGCATGTTATATTATGTTATATTATGTCAGCCTATGAGTGCAATTTCAGACACCCCCTCAGTCTAGATGAGATGTGCCAAAATTGCATTTGCCTCAGTGGCTATAAAGTTTCACCTTATTTTAACTTATTTTCATGTCTTTGCAGTGGGGCAAAAAAGTATTTAGTCAGCTACTCATTGTGCAAGTTCTCGTACTTAGAAAGATGAGAGAGGTCTGTAATTGTCATCATAGGTACACTTCAACTATGAAAGACAAAATGAGAAAAAAAATCCAAGAAATTACATTGTAGGATTTTAAAAGAATTGAATTGCAAATCATGGTGGAAAATAAGTATTTTTTTGCCCACAAACAAGCAAGATTTCTGGCTCTCACAGACCTGTAAGTTCTTTAAGAAGCTCTTCTGTCCTCCACTCGTTACCTGTATTAAATATCTCCTGTTTATCTGTATAAAATACACCTGTCCACAGCCTGAAACAGTCAGACTCCAAACTCAACCATGGCCAAGACCAAAGAGCTGTTGAAGGACACTCGGAAGAAAATTGTAGATCTGCACCAG
>JAJAGP010005267.1:24538-35671 GCA_025084515.1 Ancistrus triradiatus
TTTTTTTTTTGCCCAGGAGTGTACACACAGTTAGCTGCCAACATTGGCTGTGTTTTTTTTCCCCTCTGGTGAAGTCATTGTTTACTTGGTGACACTCAAACCACCCATTTTCCGATGAACTTTTAAAGCGCAAACAATGAGATTAAGCTCTGCATTAGCCGAGATGTCACTTTGTACGAGTCTTGGCAATGAGGACAAATCAGCTTTCTTTCTCAGTTGTTTGATCTGCTTCTTAAGGGTGTGAGATATTTGTTGTCTGCGATTAATATCTCAATTGTTCACACATTCACTGCCAGGTAGGATAAACTACTGCACGTAAGCACCAAGTGTTCACTGCACCACAAATCAAGATGGCGTTCTACCTAAAATTGCATCCCTGAAGTTAAAAATGAGTGAACAAAACTGCACCAGGAGATACAATACAGACACCACCAGCCTCACAGTCTACAGTGTTCCATTTAATTGCTATGCTTTTGCTTGATGGAAGCCACAAATGCACTAATAGACAATATTTCGAACAACACAGAAGATCAGCCAGATCTTGTCAGTCGCTCTGAATAAGGGCGTCTGCTAAACGACACTGAAGTAAATGTATTGGTTAATAATCCCAAAGGGAATGTTACAGTCTTGCAAATAGTGACCATGCAAGATCTCCGGTATTCATAAAATTGTATAAATCGTAGTCTGTGAGCTAAAAACTCTGATTTGCATATTTGCTGATAGGCATATTTTTTACTTTGTTCTATTCGATATTTTTTTCATTATTGGATTTTAAATTATAGCTTTTTTTTCTCTATTTTATTATGCTCTTCCTAATTTTATTTTCAATTTCATTTTCTCTAAAATGTTAGTCTACTTGTTATTTTATTTGAATTATAATATTTATAAAGATGTTCTGTCTGGTATTATTTATTTAAACTATGATAGGTATTATAGGTTACTATGAATCTATTAATTAGATAACGTGGTTAATTCTTACATCTAATATCTTAATCCACCCAAGGACAATGGATCCCTTTCTGGGTCTTGGTCCTCCCAAGGTTTCTTCCTTATACTGTTTAGGGAGTTTTTCCCCTTGCCACTGTCGCCCTAAGTTTCCTCAATTTGAGATTGGTCTTATAATTTGGAAGATAATCTAAAATTGTAAAGTTGCTTTGAGGCAACGCTCCATTGTAAAAAGCGCTATAGAAATAAATCTGACTTGACTTGTCTTTAAATGCCAGTGTATCAGGCTTTAGTCTTTTAATATTCTTTATTGTCTACAAGTCTTTTCTTTCAGTGGCTGAAGTTCCAGTGCATTTCTACCCACAACTTGAATAAATTAGTTCATTAAGAACCAGTCTTATTTACAATAGTGCTATAATAAGCAACACTCATGATGTAACCCTGCCGTCTTTCACCAGGCGCCCTGACCAAGGTGAAGGAGAGCCAGAAGCACGTGGAGGAGGGCAAGATGGAGCGGCAGCAGGCTGAAGGCATCACCGAGCGCTGCAACATCATCTCGTTTGCCACGCAGGCCGAGATCCAGCACTTCCACCAGATCCGCGTGCGGGACTACAAGGCGCAGATGCAGCACTACCTTCAGCAGCAGATCAGCTTCTTTCAGAAGGTCACCGGCAAGCTGGAGGACGCGCTTAGGAAGTACGACGACGCCTAGGTCTGGCGCTCGCCCCGAAAGTTTTCCTGGAAGCGAGCGAGGCGAAAGTTAGACAGGTCCCTCCCCCCCACTTTAGCAGTGTGCTAATCTGAGAGAGGTTCCTCTTAGATATTTTGGTGAGTTCCTTCTTTCCACCCGATGAACGTCTTGTCACAGATTCGACCAGCTAAACAAAGCAAGAGGAAAATGTGTGGCAAGATAGAATTAACCCTCTCTAGGAGAGGTAGTTATTTCCAAAAACAAGAAGGTGGATGCTTTAAGCTTTGGACAGACATTGAGAACATTTCATTACAGCTCTGTAATCTCTGTGAAGCGAACAGCGCTGATGATGACGAGCCTTCCACCAGAGAGTGAGCACAGTTGAAGGAAGCAGCACAGAAATCTTAGCTAGTTCTACTAATGCAACATTTAAAGCATTTTATTTACTCACTGATGCCTCAGATTTGAATATAAACGCCTTTTTGCGGCTCCTCGCGAGATGTTTTGTGGCACGTCACTGCCCAACACTCGAGTCCTTAGAAGTTAATGATCTTTTCTAAAGTTTACAGAGTAACTGTCCTCACGTTGTTGTGCCTTCCAGCCTGGTATTTTTATTTCAATTAAGTAATTATATCGACATTATATATTGTACTTATTCTAAGATATGTTTTTATAAAGCCTGGTTTTATGCTCTTAAGAGATTGCTGCTGCTAGGCCAGGACAGAAGCCGATTTGCTTTCTATTATGGCAAGGCCTGGGAACCAAGCTCTGCCCTAATACGGCTCTCAGACAGTTTTCCCATGATATTTTCAGTAACAGTCTGGATGGTTTACGAAAAAAAAATAGTTGTGCCCTGGATAATTAACCCAATCACCCCGCCCTCTTCCCAAAAAATATTCCCATGACAAATAGCTAATGAGTCAGTGTGCAGGGATCCAAATAAAGCAAGCAACTGATCGTGAACTTAAAAGCACAGCTCACTCAGGTGCTCCGTTTCTGTTCTGATTCATGATGGACTGAGAGGTTTAGTTTCTTTTCTAAATGATAAATGGGGAAATATTTTATTTAACGCTGTCCTGACTTGTTCGGAAATGTTACTGTATTATTTTCCAAAATAAACCCTGCACATAAGAGCCCTATGATGTCTCTTTTGCTTTTTTTTTTTTTTTGTTAGATAGTAGTTTAATACCACAGACAATAACTGTAATACTGCATAGACATTATTCTTTAAATACAGGTACGTGCTTAACGTCCATCTGAACGATGTCGTTTGCTTTAAAGTCAGAGTTCTTAAGACCTATGATAGGAAATAAAAATCTGTCTTGTATATATCTATACAGTGCCTGACAAAAGTCTTGTCGCTTATCCAAATTGTAGGAACAACAAATAATAACTTGCAGTATCAATCGAAATCAGAAATGGCTTGTATGAAGGGCAAAGCCTTGTAGATTTAGCTTACTGTACCAAAAGAAAGTCTTGTCGCATATAAAAATAATGTTGACATTATACATGTACTATATATGGAATATACAAACATACTACAATAAGATATACTCAGGATCCTAGAGTGACTGTATATCGGACTACTTCATGCCGATGTGCATATTTCACATTTTATTCGAACTATGACTCCATGACTTTAGTTTCATTCTTAGATTTATCATCTACGCCCCCCAAGGAGGTTGGGTCCCTTTGGAGTCTTGGTCCTCCCTAGGTTTCTTCCTCATAACACTTAGGGAGCTTTTCCTTGCCACTGTCGCCCTAGGCTTGCTCAATTTGGGATTGTACGTAGATATTAGGAGATAATCTAAACTTGAAAAGTTGCTTTGAGACAATGCTCCATTGTAAAAAAGCGCTATATAAATAAATCTGACTTGACTTGAATAGCATTGGCCCTGGACTGTCGAATCAACACAGTTTTCTCGAACAGTTTTAAGGGGTCTGCCTAACCTGGGCTTGTCATGAACGTCACCAGTTTTTTAATCTTTTTCTTATCCTCTACACTTTGGATACATTAAAGATGTCTGCCTCATAGCAGCAGACTTGGTCTTCAAGGTCTTGATGATCAGCACTTTGGTTTGTGGATGAGTCTTTGGCATGTTGTCAGAGGTCAAGTTGCACTTCACATGAAGGTCTAGTGTGCTGGGGTTCTTTTTATACACATTTGGGAATGTGTTCATTACATTATTTCTTCCAGGTGAAGCCCTAATCTGTAATTGGTTGAATCATTTAAAGATACAATAAGACTTTTCTTGTTGTTCAGTCGGCAACTACATGGATATGCAAGAGACAGACGTCTGCGAGAGTCTATTAGCTGTGTATCAGGGGCTTCAAAGGAGATTTTATAGGTGAGCGATACTGCAGCAATATCGATATTTAATCGTTTGATTAAAATATTGTACACACATACAGGTACACATGCTTCGGACTGTGTCATGTATGGTATATAGCTACATTTTTGTGGTGCAAAAAAGATGGCAAATTGCGTCCATCGCAGTACTAGCAGGGTGTACCTAATAAAGTGGCCGGTGGTTGTATATAATGTTATATTTACTTTGGCTTGTTTCCTATACCTAGTACTAATCTAACCTCAGGTCAAGCAAGCAGTTACAGTTGAAGCAGTTTCGATAGCAGCCATTAAACTAACCATGTATTAGTAGAAAACACAGAAATAAAAAGAACTACAATAAGAATTGGAGTAATTTGATTGTACTGTTCTAACATCTACCTTAAGTAGCACTCTGAGTCTTGTGATAGCAGTGGGAGCCCCCATAGCTTCCGTATCTCTGAGCTTTGTGGTCTGAGGTGAGCAGTTTTGTACCATGAGCTCATCTTTGTGTTGGCTGTAATTGAGTTTGCAGGGCATTTGGGTGCCGTTATTATGCCGAAAGCAGCCCGTGAAGGTGCAGAATGATGAGTCAGAATAAAACAAGTGGTGGCTCAGTGATTGAGTCTCAGGACCCGTCCTCCTACATGCTCTGAGGTGACTTGTTTGTGGTTCTTTAAAATGTGTGCTACAAATTGGAAGGTTGTGAGTTTAAGGATGTGAGCCAGTCAGTGTTCATTTTGACAGCAAATTTTTACTTGGTTTTAGTTACAGCCTTTTCACTAAAATGTAGTCACTAAAATTTAGTCATCTGAATTGTTTTTAGTTTTAGTCTAGTTTTCATCGACTAACTATAATAAGATTATAGTCGACTAAATATACAGTAGCTTTAGTTCACTAAAATATGAAATGTAAACGTTGCAATACGTAAATGCATTTTTAACATTTCCCTTTTAAAATGAAACATCTACATGCATGTATTTATAATAAAAATATACAATAAAGTGGTTATTACTCAAAATTTCCACCATAGATCTGCTTCACACTCGGTGTGGATATTCAGCAGATATTCCAGAATATAATCAAGTTGGAATGAGTGTTATATTATAAGATCTAATTAAGATTTAAGCTCAGGTCTATATGCATGCATTATGATAACTGTACACAGTAAAGTGCTCACCAAAACTCATAATTTCCATCAAAAATCTGCTTCAAACTCGATGTGGACACTCATGAGATATTGTACAATAGAATCAGTCATAATTACAGTATAAAACAGAGTTATGTTACCTGAATACTCCTTAAATATAATATGAACACTTTTTAGACAAAGTTAAAATATATCCGTGTCACGAACTGAAAATATATTTTAATCACTACTTTATTTGCCATTTAGTTACAGATAGCTTGACCACAGTTTCAGGACGACATGCCTGCACAAAGAATTTACAAAGAATCTTTTCCTTGATAACAAAAGAGAAATGTGCTCATATAACTCCTCTTTCTCCCAGGTGTTGATATTTTTGAGCCAGTACGATCTTCCAGGGGTCAGATCAAACATCCGTGTCTTACTGAATTACTGACTTGATCACTACCCAACTCATCCCGCCTTTCCATATATACTCAAGTTATGATTGGATCTTTTAGTAACTTGTCAGATCTGATTGGATGTCGTCTCTGCCAAACATTTACGTCTCATTTTTATTAGTTGACAAAATTGTCAGTTCATTTAGCTCTAGTTTTTGTCATTTTTCATTCATTGTAGTTTAGTCATCGTCTCGTTTTCGTTAGAAAAAAAGGGTTGTTAACGAAACCTATGACGAAAATCATTCGTCAACAAAATTAACACTGGAGCCAGTTGTCTGTTCCAGAACAAGGACTGTGATAGCCTAGTGGTTAAGGTACTGCACTATGGAGCAGAAGACTCAGGGTTCAAATCCAACCTCTGCCAAGCTGTTTGGTTCTTGAGCAAGAGAAAACCACTATTGCATGGATTGTAAGACTGTATCAGTTGTAAGTTGCTCTGGATAAGGGCATTTGCTAATTGACTAAACAGAAATGTCTTTGTCTGGAGTAGGATTTTCCAAGGAATTATTTACAAGATGCAGACTTTTTAGGATCATTCACTGCATGGTGGGTTAAACATGGTCACCCCGATCCAAACAGCATGCTTTGATTTAATTATTTAATGTATTTGGGGTTTTTTTTTACGGCATACCATATGTAATTTTTAATGAACCATTAACAAGTCAGTGTAGTTTTGAGCTCTTGAATACATGCTTGTAAATTATCTGGAATTTGCCAAATTTTCAAAGCAAAGCATCGACCGTGGTTTTCACCATCGCTCATCTTGGTCAGGGTTATGGGGGAGGGTTTCATCACAAAAAGAAATTCAGTTTTCATTTTCATTTTTGCAGAATATTGTCGTTTATAGGCATTTTCTCCCGCCAAAAAAAAAAAAAAAAGACCCGTCAGACGAATAAATTTTTTTAGGGTGTTGATCGCACAATTTTAAGCATAGTATCACAGTTAATCGCTGTTAATTAGCTTGCTCTTATTTGTCTGTAAAGAAATATTTTTTTCTTTTAAAATAACACTGCACAGCCATACAAGCAGACGACGTACATTTCAACAGAATGCATTTATTGCTTTTAATGCAAGGAATTCATTTGGTTAGATACTTTTATGAGAAACAGTCTGTGCAGTGCGACAGATGACTCACAGAAATTACTGTTATACATTACAGTAATGAGCACAGCATGTAAGAAAAGTGTCAGAATTAATTTGCCACTCTTGCCAATTCTGACCCCTATAGGCTAATGGTGTTCTAGAAAGTATGCCAAATGTAGGGAATAGTAAGAAGGGGACCATTTACACTTCCCTTAGTGTCAATCATTTAAAATGTGATTACCCGAAGGAGTGTGCGGCGAAAATGATATTTTGATATTTTCTGGGATTTTATCGATAACAATAATTAGACGATGCTTCGTCAGTGTACATCTTGGGTCTAAAGTATTCAAAAGTTGCTTGAACCCACCTCTCTCAGCCGCCTGATTTGACACCATGTCTTTCGTGATGTAACTGATGACATTTCTTATGTCTTCCCATCTGTTGCAGTTTGTTCACTCATTTTTTTATCGGCAGTCATGTGACAATTAAGATATTATCTCTGACGATCCATATTGCCCACCCTAGATTAACAGTGTTAATCCATTATCCCAAAAAAATATTAGCATGTTTATTTTGGCAACCCAACATTTCCTGAATCCCACCGCTGCCTATCTCAGTGCTTGTCTTTAATAAAGAGATAAAGTGTCTTTTGGGCTTTGAGTTCATCATTAGAAAACGGTGTGAAAGAGCCGTGTTGCCACAGTGTTTCTAGTAGCTGATGGATTTAAGCCCCTTCAGTCTTTCATATAAGCGCAATCGCATAGAAGAAGAAAAAAACATTTACAAAAGGGGAAAAGAGTCCAGAGCCACAGATTTCTGAGGCAGATTCACTGAATGAAGCCACTGAGCTCCTGCTCTGAATATCCCGGTACTGTGAGTGCAGCCTTGAGTGCTATGGCGTGGGAACGCGGCCCATGTGCCAAGCTTGGCCTATTGTCAAGTACGTCTTGGCACAGTGCTGAGCTCTGTGGCCACACACACACACAGAGCGTGGGCAAAAGTTTGGGCTCTCCTAGTCAAATTACAGCATGGTGTATTGTTAATTGTGTAAATGAAAAGAAGTTACATAACTTCTGTATGTGACAATTCAGCAAAAGTAAATGCAACAAGGTGGCGAAGCAGTTAAGGTATTGGACTGTGGAATTGAAGGTTTGGGGCTCAAATCCCACCTCTACTAAGCTACCGCTGTAAGGTCCTTGAGCCAGACTCTTAACCCCTCAGTGCTTGGATTGTAAGACTGTTGTAAGCAGTGATGGGTGGGATGATCACCAATCAATATTATGATTAATTGAACATGTTACCTTGTTTTTTGTTTAGCTTTTTTGCCCTCATAGCCCACTGATGAGGTTTGTACTGTAAATATGTTCAGCTGTTGAAAGGGTGGATATTGTTGTGATTTTAAAATCACATTGGTTCCGTGTCATCTTTTATCTGCTTCTGATGGGCATGTGGAGGCACTTGTTACTGGGCACTTGTCAGGCTCTCTCTCTGTTTTTGAGTCATGCACTGTTTACATTCAGTAGCATTAATGTGATTGTGTAGAAAGAGGTTGTTCGCTGAAACCTTTTCCTCAGTCTTTACACCTGACTTCTTTTTGTTCTGTCATTTTATGTAAAGAAGATTCCCGAAATGTATCCAAAATATGACAGACATGGCATTTTTCTTTGGTACCTGTTGCTCTGTTTCTTTGGTATATGTTTGAGTTCTCCTCTGTGTTGCTTCCATGTCGCTGACTGGATAGTCTGTTTTTAAGGGGATGGTACATGAACAAACACAGTGAGGAAAGTTTTAACAGGATTAAGCAGAAAAGAAACGTATTAACAGAATTTATATAAAACCAAAATGACACATAACTGGCCCTGAATGTCAGTTTCGATTTATTTTCCATTGGTTTCAAGTCGCTCTGGATAGTGGCATCTGCCTGTTTACTAAAATGTGAATATTTACTATTGAATTGTTTTTCGCTCGATGTTTTACTCATCCTATACTTTGTGGTAGTTTATACAAATCGTTATTAAGTTATACCCAAAATGTATTGACAGGTTCACATTTGTAAAACTCCCTCCCTTTGGGAGACAAATCTCTTACTTTTCGGTGTTTACATCATCACTGAGGACAGGGCCATCTGTTGTGAAACTGTGTCAGCATGCAACTATGTAACGGATTCTCCAGAGAAGCTGTGTATTACAGATAGTATGCTTAAAACGCTTAAATATGGTAGCCTTGGTTTCTTCGAATATCTATGAGTAATTTACTGGGCACTGCAAATGCTGACTGGGGCTAACATCCAAGAAAGGAACTTGACAGGAAATACATTTCCAGATCCAAAGGCCTCTCAAATGAAAACAGCAGTTTTGTCCCTAAAAATTTTTTTTTTTGTTTTTTGTTTTTTAATTTTTTTTTTTTTTTTTAGACAAATATATTAAAATCTCGAACATATGGGGACACCATGTTAAAACACATGTAAGTTACGTATTTTACGCTGTGTTTTACCTGAGAATAACAGCACTGCACAACATCTGAGTACATTCTGTTTTGACTTTCATAATGACTAAATTACAGTGCCGAGATTCTTGTTCAGATTAAGCCCAAATGCTGTTCCACCCACCTGATAAATGCTGAATCCATGAATCAGTGACATGGCATGAAACTAAATCAATTCCACCCAACAGCTGTGTGAAGTCTGCAGGCGAAGCATTCCGTGATCGTGATCTTGAGCATTCCATATTTCCAGCCCAGAGTGACCTCAGGAGACAGTGGCTAATAAACATCCGTCGGGACCACTATCATTTCTCCGCATACGAAGGTCTGTAGCAGACATTTCATACCAGACCACTTGGTTGAACTGAAAACACCAGAAGGTCGGAGAAGACTGGCAAAATGTGCAGTGCCTACTACAGCACTCAGACACCGCGGCGCAGGGAAAGACCGGCTGAACCGCCTTAATGGAAGATCCATCAACAGATTACAACTTACAATGGACCATGATTACTGTGCTGTCCCTGAGCCGTTATCTCTGGACATGTCTTGCGCGGAAAATGAAGATCTGTCCCGTGAAGTTGAAGAGCTGAGAAACTGGCTACAGGAACTACGCGTCCAGCTGAGTTTTGGACTAAGAAATCGTTTTTTTTGCCAGCGATTGCAGATTTTTTGTAGACTGTAAGTTGTATATATTATTTTAGCATTAATTTGTTAAGAATAATAATAAATAGAGATGATTTCATGAAAATAACTTTACTTACTGTGTCCAATAATACTACATGTATTATTAACATATTGTACAGTATTATGGAATAGAGTTCATGCACCATTTGTGTTGTTTACATTTCCTACATCAGCTGATCGAGACTACTATCTGTATATAATTTCTAATAGTGTAACACTAATGTTCTACTTACTGTATATAATTATACTGCATATATTATCATATTTCTAATGTTAATATAAAATACAAACATAAAGATGACTTGCAGTAGTAGGCTATTTATGTTTATAGGGACTGACGCTACTGTATCCAAATCAATTTTTAAAAGAACTCGAAGTGTTTTGGGGACATATTTATGGTTTAAGATAAGAAGATGGGTATTTGTAGGCCTTTGTTAATTGTCCTTCCAAAATTCATTGGTATTACAGGGTATTACTGTAGCAAACACCACGACAGATGCAATGCACTGACAATTTGATAACCAATTTGGTGTTAATGTAATACATTTGCCAACAGATTCCCAAGCTATGACCACTTAATGGCATTTTGGTGGCTCGTTGCAAGTGTAGTGGGAAAACCGGAAACTCTAGAGCAGCACTAAGGAAAGAGGCCATTGCAGTGTTAGAAAAATGACTTGGTAATGATGATCAGCTACTTATAATGTATAAATCACTCATTTTTGATCGTTTTGATTAGTATCAGATTTGACCAGGTAAAAGTCATGGCATCAGTGATGCAATCAGTGTGGTCCCCGTGCTAGCTGACTTTTGGCCTAATCTTTGGGGTGCTTCCTTTTGAGGTGGTTGTACAGCTTTATGTTTCCACCAGATGTGGTCCACAAAGTGTTTTTCACCCACCCTCATACTACCTTGTTCAGCCACGCAGAAAAAACGGTCCTCTGCTGTCTCTCAAAGTTTTTTTTAGCAATTACCTCTTAATTAGCCACTGACTAAACAGAAAGTTTCAGTGGTTTACAAATAGGATGGAACTCGAGTAGGGTATAGGTAAAGGCAAAATGTTTCCATCTGCATCAAAATCCATTTACTTCATCCACTCTTTAATGATACACTACTCAGTTACTGAAAGAGCTTGTTTAGATCTCTTCATTATAGTTGAAGCTACTTTGACAGAGAGGGTTAGGTCAGTAGTCCAATAATGTATGGCAAGAATTCAGATATTTCGGTCCTGGAAGCAGGGGTTGACTACACTATGTAACACAAGTTTTGTTCCCAGCTTTTTAATGTTATATTCCAATTGCTTATGTCTAAAACAAATTAAAAATTGCTTACATTCATC
>JAJAGP010005268.1:0-35669 GCA_025084515.1 Ancistrus triradiatus
CACCACTATCACCCTCACTCCACGGCCATATGCTAAAGCTAACACAAAGAGCATAATGCTTGCACAGTACATTACGTCCCAGAAGGGAGAGAAACTCGTAACAGCTAAAAAAGTACAGACTGTCGACCTTTCCAGTGCTCCAGGGGAAGATGTTCTGACAAATTAGAATCAACAGCCAGCATCTGGATGCTTGAATTTACATCACACAAAGCACAACTCTTGCATTTTCTCTGTACTGTACGTAGAAGTGCCTTGCCCTCCCTGTTGCTGAGTATGTGTGGGGGTGGTTTAACACCACCCACTGCCAGTCTCTAAGCTGCTGAAATATACATATACCTGCTTTCAGTACTTCTCTGAACCCTGTCATCTGCATTACACTCATAGCAAAAGAAGCTGGAGGGAGAATAAGGATTTTGAATGCTTGCTGTTAGTTTTCCACGAGCAAATAAGTGCGAGCTGCTGTTTACACCTCTTGTCACACCAGCGCAGGCGTCTGGACTCGCCACATATGCTTGACTCAAGCTTGGCTCTCACTTCTAAATGCTGGCTGCATTGCCAGGTGAGTCCCAGGAGAGCTGTGCTGGCTGTACAAGAAGAAATGGGAAATTTCCTTTCTAGTGAACGTCCTCCACTCAGCACCAATATCCATCTAATAAATCACTGTCTGCTCATGGGCGGACCCACTGAATGGGCTCACCTTCCTGTCTATTCTCTCTATATAGTCTGGCAATGTGTCTCAAACTGCATGCTTATGTACTATCCACCTTGAGAAACTTGTCCTATTATGGACCACGAAACAGGAATGTGTATCAAACTTCAAATATGTTACAGGTAGACATGGAGAAGGCAATTTTATTGCTTTCTTTTAATATCTAAAGAAACCAATTTTGGCTTGTGCAAACATTTGGGCTCCTTTCCTAATGACTCACAAGAAATTTGACATACTTGGTATAACATGAAATCAGGTGCAACTCCTGCTTGTTTAGAAAGAAAACCTCCTTACAGACCAGTCCTTATAGCCAAGCTGAAATGTTTAAACAAGTGGAATTACACGGCTAGAAAGAATACCTGCAGCCAGACCATGCCTTAGCCTTTGTAGATGATCCACTTGTTTTTTGTCCTGTAATTAATTTACTTACTATTGGTTTATGATGTAGAATTAGACGGCAAACAGCTACAACTTCCTTGGAAAAACATAAGCTTATGATGGCCGGTGCTAAGCTTAAACAAAATTAAGATTTACTGTTTTGCATGTGCATTTAGGGAAAACATTAAAATCAATTAATTGAATGTGATGACATTAAATCACATTTTGTTTAATTGCATGATGATGCTGACACCTTGTTAGTTCTACTAAGCTTAAAATGCTTTGCAGCTGATTTTTAGGATCTAGTGCATCTCATGTCAGTGTCCCAACAATAATTGTCCAGCATCAATGGACTCCAGTTGCCCTGATACTGCTTTTTCATGGTTGCAGTGTCCTAGTTTCACAATGTGCATCACTGACTGAACCATGATCAGCAGGGAAGTCCTAGTGTGAATGGTGAAAATAAATTTTCAATGACACGTCGCACTTCATGGTTTAGTATACTTTAAGCGTGTTAACTCCGTGTAGCATGGTGCTTTGTAGTTGCCAACATGTCAGAACATCTCAGATATTTCAATGACTTTTTTAAATGCCTTCCATGCTATTTTCTTTTTGCTCTACTCTCAGATCTTTGAACTCCCCATCATTGATGAACATCTGTCTCAAACAGTGAAATCCACCATCTTCCTTGTACATTGTTTTCACAATTTTTTTCATCACCTGAGTTTTATATGAAGACGAGGCAGAAATATTTTTTGTTGTTGTTAAGTGGTTTATGCTCCACACTTCTACCTGGAATTAAATGTCTATAGAGAGCCAGTTATTTTTTTTTTAATGTAATGTGACTCTCTAAAAAGGCTACCCCAATCACAAAGAATATGACGGTACTGTTTTATCTGAGCTGCAATCCTTTGTGTCCACAATTGCCTTTGTGTAACAAGACAGCATTTACACTTTGAATCTGAATTAAGACAGTTTTTGGTGGTCATACCCATAACCTGTGGACAATCCATCAATGAATGGTGCATAAACAAAGGTTGTCAACTTGTGTAAATAAGTTTTCGGAAGTTTTGAAAGATTTGTTTTGTACCTGGTGCCAGCAAACCCCTTCCTTTCAGTCTTGAACCAAGTAGTAGCTTTTCCTAAGTCGTTTCTATAGACCAAATCGATTCAGTCTGTGTTATCAGATTAGGATATCCAGGCTTAAGTGGTTCAAAATCTGGATCCGTGTTACTTTCCACATCTGGTTCATGCATTGTGGCATCTTCTTCTGACTCCATGTCTATTGTGACTTTAGTACTGGCAACCTGTCATCATGTGGCCCTGGTCTCATGGCTGAAGGCAGATTGGGATATCCAATAGATTTCTTATTTCTGACAGAGAAGCCAGATGCATTGGTCAGACAAAAGTAACAGCCCACATGATTCTTCTGTTCTCACTATATCATTGGGAATGCACATGGCATTGACTTCAGAGTACCTCTGAGCCAAGCTCTCAGGTTGACTGCACATATTGCACAACAAATTTACATGCAGTGTAGAGCCCATAGGCGTTCTTAGTAACTGTGTGTGTGGCGGAGTCCAGTCCGGGAACTGAACCACGGATTTCTGGGGCTGTAAGATGACAGCCCTAATCGCTCGTGCCACTGTGCCACCCAGTGATGTGCTCTTTAACTGCTGATAAATCAATGTAAATCATTTTACTAGACATGCTGTCTGATCATTGATCTTTTTCCAGACTGAAGAGCAAACGAGCAAAGAGACTTGTTGTTAGGTCAATAAAAGAATGTTGAGAATATGAAGTTGTCAATCTTTAGTTTTCACCAAAGGGAATCTTTATAAAACCATAAAATGACAGGGCCTAATGAAGATATGTGCTGCTAATTTTCCATCTCCCACTACATGTGCTGACAGAGCTTGAGTGAGACGCATAGCTGTTAATATAGATTAGTTAAGCATCAGTCCAGTGGGGACTAACACATTGTGTAAAAGAATTAATATCTTCCTCCCGAGTCTTCCCATCCTTCTAATGCCTTTCATGACTTTTTCTTTGTGCCAAAATGTTGTTGGATTAAAGAGCAGATTTTAAAATGTCAGAAGTCACACAAAAACTTGGTGATTAAGTGCTTTTCCCTGCCAGTATTACATCCAAGGCATAGTTTGGACCTGGCTTGTTTTATCTGCAGTCAAAGAGGTTCCAAGCTTTCAGAGTGATCCAAAGTGCAAAATGAACCACAGAGTAGTGTGATAGTCAGTTTGCATCTGTTGATTCTAATAATTATGGCCTGCATAAAAGAACATAATTTCAAGATCTATTAAAATATATGCATCTGGATGCACAGAACACTTGCATGCAGTGATTCCTAGGCTTTGTGTATCTGCAAAAATATATAAATGTATTTAAATTAAAATGAAGTTATAGAACTGTAAGTGATACTCCTGTACATATGTACATATTTTTTTACCTAAATATTCAATAAGCAAAGTGAGGACTACAAAATTCATTCAAAAAGTACACTTTGACCTACAATCAGTAACATCTTATTGCAGATAAAAGCACTAGCATCTAATAACATGGGTGATTCCTAGGAGGTGTTGTGGATATACCTGTGATTTCTGACCTTCTGCTGGTTTATGTAATATACAGATAATCTATAAATCATATTTGTAATATGTAAAGTCAGTTTTACTCTCTTGCTTTTACCAACTGTGTTTTTATTGCTTTGCTTCATTATGTTTTGTTTTTATTGCTTTATGTGAACATATGCTGTATTAAATGTCTGGTGTCATTAGTTTAGCAGTATTGCGAAGCACATTGTTTATTCTATCAAAGTTCTATATAAATAAAGCTTATGTCTCACAGAAGAGTTTTTTTTTAAATAAATACTACTAAATCTTGCACTTTAGCAAACCCTGTCACATTATTAAAATCACAATTTATTCAATACCCAATATGAGAAGAAAATGGTGGTCACTAATATTTTGCTCATGATGTCTCACTTTACCTGCATTTAGTTTCCCTCTCACTGCTTAAGCCACTGCATACTACATAAGCTCTTCACGCCAATTGACAAAACCTTCTTATGTATGTTTTCAGCTGTCATAAAAAGACACTTTGATATTAAGTTGACAAAATTCCTGAGTCAAATGACATGTTTTGGATGATCTAGCATTTTAAATGACAATTTCTGGGCAGATTTATGTCAGAGCGTCAAGGAAACTGAAATACAAATGATGAAATACAAATGGCTGAAAGTACATGATGCAGTGACTAGAAACTGTTATAGTTCAACAACACTGGGTTTACTTTCAAGGCTCATATTTACATGCTATACTGAAGATCTTACAGATATCATACAAAATGCTACTTGATATAAGTCTATGTTCCCAGAAGGATAACAGAGTTTAAAAGGGGATGTAACTGTAACCGTGTGTCTCTTGAGTGTTGTGTAATAAACGATGTATTATAGTGTATATACCCCATACTTTTTGTGCAAGTTCAGTATCTTGTATACTGCACTTTGTCTCCAGACTCACTCAACACTACAATAGCACTATAAGCTCCAATAGTGATGAGAACAGATTACATATTATCCTGCAGTGGTGCTTGAAAGTTTGTGAACCCTTTAGAATTTTCTGTATTTAATTTCTATATTTCTGCATAAATATGACCTAAAACATCATCAGATTTTCACACAAGTCCTAAAAGTAGATGAAGAGAACCCAGTTAAACAAATGAGACAAAAATATTATACTTGGTAATTTATTTATTGAGGAAAATGATCCCATATTTCATATTAGTGAGTGGCAAAAGTATGTGAACTCTTGCTTTCAGTATCTGGTGTGACCCCCCTGTGCAGCAATAACTGCAACTAAACATTTCCTGTAACTGTTGATCAGTCCTGCACACCGGCTTGGAGGAGTTTTATCCCATTCCTCCGTACAGAACAGCTTCAACTCTGGGATGTTGGTGGGTTTCCTCACATTAGCTGCTCGCTTCAGGTCCTTCCACAACATTTCCATTGGATTAAGGTCAGGACTTTGACTTGGCCATTCCAAAACATGAACTTTATTCTTCTTTAACCATTCTTTGGTAGAAGAACTTGTGTGCTTAGGGTCGTTGTCTTGCTACATGACCCACCTTCTCTTGAGATTCAGTTCATGGACAGATGTCCTGACATTTTCCTTTAGAATTCTCTGACATAATTCAGAATTCATTGTTCCATCAATGATATACAGGAAGCCGTCCTGGGCCTAGATGCCCAGGCAAAACAGGCCCAAAACCATTATACTACCTACCACCACCATGTTTTTTACAGATGTGATAGGTTCTTAAATGCTGGAATGCAGTGCTTCCTTTCTCCAAACTAACGCTTTAAAAGTCTATTAAAACAAAAAGTTCTATTTTGGATCTACATCCGTCCACAAAACATTCTTCCAATAGGCCTTCTGACTTGTCCCGTGATCTTTAGGCAAACTGCAGACGAGCAGCAATGTTCTTTTTGGATGAGCAGTGGCTTTCTCCTTGCAAACCCTGCCATGCCCACCCATTGTTGTTCAGTGTTCTTCTGATGGTGGATTCATGAGCATTAACATTAGCCAAGTGAGAGAGGCCTTCAGTTGCTTAGAAGTTACCCTGGGGTCCTTTGTGACCTCACCAAAATCTTACACTCAACGCCTTGCTCTTGGAGTGATCTTTGTTGGTCCACCACTCCTCCTGGGCAGGGTACAAGGGTCTTGAAAGGTCCTTTTCCTTCCTCCAATTTGTACACAATCTGTCCTGACTGTGGATTGGTGGAGTCCAAACTCTTTAGAGATGGTTTTGTAACCTTTTCCCAGCCTGAACTGTGCAACATCAACTGTTTTTCTGAGGTCCTCAGAAATCTCCTTTTTTCTTACCATGATCACGTTCACAAACACGTGTTTGTGAAGAGCAGACTTTTGATAGATTTCTGTCTGTTAAGTAAAACAGGGTGCCCACTCACACCTGATTGTCATCCCATTGATTGAAAACACCTGACTCTGATTTCACCTTCAAATTAAACTGCTATTCCTAGAGGTTCACTTACTTTTTCCACTCACTAAATATGTTAATATTGGATCATTTTCCTACCATAAGTAAATGACCAAGTATAAGGGATATATTTGTCCTCATTTGTTTTAATAACTGGGTTTCTCTGTTCATCTACTTTTAGGACTTGTGTGAAAAATCTGATGATGTTTTTAGTCATATTCATGCAGAAATATAGAAAGGCCTGTATTACTTTTACAGTATAGTGTTATTATTGTATAGTATTTTATCCCTCGCTATCTTGCCTACCTCTGTGTTTCACGACTATTTTTGGGCGAGGAGTCTAGTATGGCGACTTACATTCATAACTATGCTGACATGCTGACATAACTTGGATTTTTTACGGAGCAACCCCATATGTCATACAATCATTCATTTAGAGAATCCGAAATGTGAGAAATAGTTAAATGGGGAAATAGGACTATTGTTTTCTTCTGTGTCCAGTGTAATGAGGAATAACAGGGACAGGGGCAGTACATCATCCGGCGGATTGTGTTCAAAATAGCGTATCAGCGTGTCAATATGCTTTAGGGCTAACTGAAAGACTGACAGCGAGGTTAATACATCAATCCCTGAGGAGAGAACAGGGAAAATGGCTGTCAAGAAACTTTTCCCACCACTCACTAATCTGGAAGCTTCGATCAGCTTTAACAGGGTAAAAACCAAGTATATTACTGGTGAGACATTTGTCCTAGATTTTCAAGAATAGCAGGGGCGAGAGCCGAAGTGGTGGCTTTTCGGATACAGTGCATGAAGGGAAATCTGAAAGGAGCCATCACAGGTCAAGGTCAGAGATGAATAAGTTTGGTGAGAAATGAGGTTAGACTGTACTTATCATCTCCCAGTATATTTAACCTTGCCAGGCACAGTACAGTCGATGAAATGCAGTAGTATGTAATGTGTAGCTGTCTTGGCTATTTAAATCATCAATACCAGTACACTACAGTATCCCATGTAGCTTTGCGTATATAATATGGTGTTCATACAAAGCCCAGATCAGCGTGTAGCGATATGAGTGGACATGCAAGCTTCAACAGAATCATTTCTTACAATAGCGATTACACTGACTTATTAATAGAAAGTATTAATTTAAATCGGTATCTTATTAGAAAGAGCATGTCCAAATGGTTATCTAATGTGCCAGGCATGCTCTCAAACCACTCAACGATACTGGACTCGTGTGTTTGTGATGGAATCTGCTGTTGCACAGTAATGAGCAAAGCCATATAAAACATGATCCGAAATAGTTTACAATGCTCTTCCCAATTGATTAGTAGCATAATAAATGCCATGTAGACTGTAGGGAATAGTGATTAGGCTTTTCGAATTTACAATAGCAATAACATATTACAGCAAAACCACTCACATGGCTACTTAACATGTACACAGGTTTCCTCCGTACAGGCCAGGGCCAGTATTACAGTGAACAGTAGCCTGTAGCAAACCTAGTAAGTAAAACTGACAAGCACTCAGACTAAGTGACAACTCCCATATGTCTCCGTAGTACCTCCTCGTTTCTCAGCTGCAGAGGCTTTAAATTGGCCCACTCAGAGCAGTGGGAGACCAGTAAAAAGCTCAAAAGTAAAAATGCTGTGTGCTGTGAAATGAAGGATCTGATTTGGCATCAGTGTTGAGTATATATATCTGTGAGATGAACAGTAATATACAGGTTTATTGTGTAGCTAAGCTGGAGCATCAATCACTGTGACTGAACCCGAGCCTGTGCTAGCCAGTATTTATTCACAGCGATAACAGTAGCAATAGGTCACCTTTTGATGCCCAAATCTGTATACGCTGGTCACTTGTTGGCATTTCTGAGTCAAGATATACTGCTAGTCATGCGTGTCACTAGAAGTTTCACTATCTGCTGCTATGTTGTCATGTTCCATTAACATCATATAAACCAGGTTCTGTGGCTCTGTGGCTCTGCGCTTAGTGTTTTTTCACTTTTTTCATTAGCTGCAGGTAGAAGTCTGTTGCTGTTCACGAGTTCAGCATATGAGATGGTCACTGCTGTTAAGCCTTAGAAGAAGCAATAACACTTAGGAGATTGAATCCAGTTGAGGAGGTCTTATGAACTTTGTCTTTTTAACTTTTATATGTAATTCATGACACCTGTTTCAGCTGAAACTCTGCTTTAGTAAGAACAGTGTAATATCATTAGACAATAGTCAGTGATCTTTAATTACTACTCCACAGAGATAAAACATGGAGTTGATATTTTGCAAGACAGCAGGATTTAATTGTTAGACATTTATTACATTCATTCATTAATTATGGTAGTAATCATAATGTGAAGCTATAGCCTGCTAAATGAAATTCATATTTCGCTGTTAGTAATCTGGGGATGTTTTGGCTATGGTTATAAGCAATATCACCTGATATATAAATAAAATGTATACACAGTGGGTTCAAAAAAGTATTTAGTCAGCCACTGATTATGCAAGTTCTCCTACTTAGAAAGATGAGAGGGGTCTGCAATTTTCATCATAGCTACACTTCAACTATGAGAGACAAAATGAGAAACAAAATCCAGGAAATCACATTGTAGGATTGGCCTTCTGGTCCATAGTCCAGTACCTTAAGTGTTAGGCTACCACATATTCTTTTAAAATATTTTCTCTTCTTTAATTTTTATATTTGCCTTCTGCTTATTTAAACTATTCCTGTAAACGTATGTAATTAAGTTGTTCTCTCACTTAGAACGTCAAGGGTGCCCTAAAAAAAGAGGCTGCCCCCTCTTTCAGTTTTGGTCCTCCCAATATTTCTTCCTTATAACATTTAGGGAGTTTTTCCTTGCCTCTGTAGACCCTAGGCTTGCTCAGTCAGGACTTTGTGTATACATATTTTTAAATCTGCTTTGAGACAAAGCTCCATTGTGGGGGGAAAATATACAGTACATATAAATTTGACTTGACTTGATTTATAGTTTAGAGTAAAGTGCTGTAGGGTTTCTAAATATGAAATCCAAACTTTATACAACATTATATACACAAACGGTTTTGTCATCTGTCTAAATAGCAGTTCAGATTTCTTTTAGTCATAGGAGTTATAGTCAAAGAAAGAGGAGAGTAAATGTAGGTAAGCAAACAACCAGAGAGAGGGATCCTCCAATCCCCAACACTTTGAGAGAATCTGCCAAAACTCAGCTATTCGAGTGTGTGTGTGTGTGTGTGTGGTGTGTGTGTGTGTGTGTGTGTGTGTGTGTGTGTGTGTGTGTGTGTGTGTGTGTGTGTGTGTGTGCGTGCGCGTGCGTGTAAGCAGGGGGACCTAAGGGAATGCAGCACTTTTCTAAGAGGAACATTGCTCATCGCCTGGCCAATAATCGATTCCAGGTACCGCAGAACTATCCTCTAAAAACAAGGATATTACCTGCCAGCACATTTCCTCAGAACTTAGCATAAACACACACACACACACTCTTATATTACAGCACACCGCAATAGGGGAATATAAGCAAATTGGCCATTACAGGTACCCTCATATTGCCATTTTCTGCATGTAAAGCACTTCTGTGTGCTATAAATGAGCAAATCATAACAGTCCTTTGAATACAGACCTTTTAGAAACTGCTCTTATTGTTTCTGGTGGGATTTGAGACTCTGCAACTCACCTAGGCACTAATTCTTCAGACCCCAAATTATGTTTACACACTGGCATTAGATTATTTAAAAGTTTTATCTACAGATCGGGTGCTATAGCTACAGAAACAGAACTATCATAAACTTAAAGTTTAAAAAGTTAGAATTATCTATAGCAAAAACATTGTAACAAAATAAATTGCCACAAAGCAATTTATAGCAGCCAATGGTGACTCTGCCAAGAACAAATTCCTGAGATGTATAAGGATGAAGCCTTGAGGACCAAGGCTCAAACAGGGAATCTGTCCTCCTGTGGATAAAATCAGATAACTATATTAAGTTCTTCTAAAACTGAAGAATAATTGTGTATTGTACAGCCGCTCTTTAGTGCAGAATGCTGTTTAAAGTTCAATTATACAATGTAAATAGATGATGTGCTTAATACACATTACACTAACCACAAGTTATGGAGTTATTCATTTGCTAGAGTGGTATAGATATAGTAAGATCTTACAAAAAGTTGAGAAAACAAAGAGGTTTCAATTGGCTCAAACAAAAATGCTGAGAAATGATGCTATCTTAGATATTTTCTGAAAATGTGAGTCTAAGTCCTAAGGAAGGGCTTTGTAGTAGCCAGAATCAGTGGCAGATATAGTACAGAGCTAAGTGACAGTAAAAAAGATGGCAGTAAAATATTACTAATAAAAGTAAAAGTAGAGATTTAAAAAAAAAAGTCCTTGCTCATAAATGTACATTAGTATAAAAAGAAAAGTACAGTCATTTACTGTGATTATAAAGTTACCTCAGTTATTTTGTTCCTTCTAAACTGCCCGTGAGAGGAGTTATCATGAATGATAAACCATTTCTATTGTGGCATGAAAAGCCAATATAGCATGATAAGCAGGCAAAGATTGATTTATGATTTATTGTAAATGTTTAAATATAATATATTAAACAGTAGACTGAATTCTTGAAGGCTTAAATAATCTACTGTTTTTCAAAGGGAAAGGTAACAATAGATTTT
Organism: Ancistrus triradiatus; assembly: GCA_025084515.1. Lineage (NCBI taxonomy): Eukaryota > Metazoa > Chordata > Actinopteri > Siluriformes > Loricariidae > Ancistrus > Ancistrus triradiatus. Next base: position 10,763 of record JAJAGP010005268.1, read on the forward strand.
CTAAAATGTGGTGAAGTCAAAAGTACAAATGTTTACTTGGAAATGTAGTGGAGTAAAAAAGAAGTGTCTTAAGTAATAGAGATGTTTCATTTATTCATTTTCTTATCTGCTTGATCCTGAGTAGGGATCGCCTCAGGAGAGCCGGTGCCTAGCTGGCGGCATAGGGCACAAGGCAGGAGCAACCCTAGACAGGGTACCAATCCATTGTAGGGCACATACACCACAACCCTAGACAGGGTACCAATCCATTGTAGGGCACATACACCACACACTAGGGGCACTTTACAGACACCAATTAGCCTACCACACATGTCTTGGGACTGTGGGAGGAAACCCACGGAGGTCATGCAGACTCCACACAGACCACTCCACCTTGGGATTGAACCCAGGACCTTCTCGCTGTGAGGTGACATCATTTCTATCCATCGAGCCATCGTGCCGTCTGGAAATATTTCAGTAAAGTAGTACAATAACTTAGTAAATGCACTTTGATACTGTCCGTTGCTGGCCACAACACCAATACATTGACATCTGAGATCTTACTGAGATCTTACGAGTATGCTAAGGGCTCAGAGAAAGACATACCAGACACCTTCATGCTGGCATATGGGTGTGTAGGCTCTTTGAGAAAAATGTGAGTGGTTATTGAGCTATAGTTAGGAAAGATTCTAACCTCTTAATGTTGAAAAGACAAATCTTTGAGATCTGGTGGCTGATGTGATGTGATGTTTTAGCACGTCATGCAGAACCAAACCAAGATTTGTAGCTGTGTGTGCTGGAATACCTGTGAGGGTGGCAAGTTCTTTTTTTTTTTCTTTTTCTATAATTAGGTTTGATGTTCCAGATTCAGGTTCAGGTGATGTGTTGTCGTCCAAGAAGGGATGTCAAAAACTTAGTATGGTACCCTATGTGAAATCGTGGATGTGTTTGGGGAAAAGATTGACATAGCAGCATTATGTTATCTAATCACTGAACCCAGTGATTTGGTACTCAGTGGTGGCTTGATGGTTAAAGCTCTGGACTACTAACCGGAAGTCCTGACTGTGCTAAGTCCTCAACTTTAATCTGCTCGGCTCACTTGGAAGTCGCTCTGGATAAGCATGTCTGCTAAATGCTCTAGATGCAAATGTGTACAAGGAATAGAAAATAGATCAAGGACTGCTTGATCGTCTGTGGTGTGGCTGTATGGTGATGAAACCGAGCCTTTACTGGCCATATAGTAGGAATGATTTTGTAAATATGAAGAAAGCCAGGGGTAGAGTGGAGAACTTGGGAAATTTACAGTATTAACACTTGCTTAAAAGTCCTGAAGAATGTCTATTGATAAGTGTACCTCTGCTAAAAGAAGGACAGATAATGTAGAATACCAGAGACTCTATGAAGACTGGTCATTCAGTTGAAGATGTTACGATGATCTGTTCAGGATTTATACAGGAATATAAAAGGTGACAGGTTTGTAATAAGAAACATTAGTGAAGGTGTGAAAGAACTTCTTTATTCAGTTAGTCGGGAATTTAATAACTTGAAATAAACTCTCTTAGATGTGGCCCTAAATCTAGCTTGAGTACTGAATGAACCAGGCCATGGTACAAGCTGTTGAAAATGTTTTAGAGAGAGTGGATTGTACTGGATCAACTGGGTGGGTCGCTTGTTGTGTTATTTGTGGTTGTCAGAACCATGATGGCTTCCTCAGTGAGCAGAAACTGGATCGGGCCAATATTATGTAGGTCCCAGGGTAAAAGTGACTTCCCTTTTGATCCCAGAAGTTGAATCTGTTCATCTGGACATAAGGTTTTGTGGGAGAAACGTTTCGTCACTCATCTAAGTGACTTCTTCAGAGACTGTCCAGATGAACAGATTCAACTTCTGGTATTTTCAGCAAGTAACTAGAGGGCATACAAAAGGAGTGTTCTGGGAGTTTGCTAACTCATTATAAAGGAACAGATATCATCTCTCTTGACTGACTCTAGTCATCCCAGTAATCATAATAAAGACAGCCTGAGAGGTTGCTCAACATAAACATGTAGTACAGAAAGGAATGTAAAAGTGACATTACTGTATGTAGGGAATATTGCTGAGGCAGCACAAACAACTTTGAGGAAGCACCGAAAGTTGAGAAAAGTTCATATCTCCTCACGAAATTCTGCTTTAATGAAAAAACCTACCTAATTGACCTGTAATGCCGAGCAGTACAATCACTTCCTCTCCTAATAAGTTCTGGTCGACTCAGCACTGTGAATTAGAGTTCCTATGAGAGACGTAGAAAGCTTAACTCTGAGTGCACTGTTACAGTAAGAGATATACGGCTTAATGAGCGTGCAGCATGGGAGAATCGATGAGGATATTACAGTAGTATGCCTGAATGTCGCATGATGAATTGCAGGCTCGTCCTTTGAGACAGTCTCACGTCCCATTCGGCTCACAAACTGTGAATCCTTTTGTTGTTGTAAGTAAGTGTCTAGAATAGACCAAAGTGGAAGTCTTAAGACACATATTGAGGTGTTATCCAAAGGTGTTGCAGTAAATCAATCAATCTACAAAATTATGCACCATACACATACAAAATACTCATTTACAGCTCTGGGCTCATAACATGAACAAACACATATATAAATGGTGGCTGCTGATAAAAATTTGAGAGGGACGCAAACAAACTGGGGGACAAAATGTGTAAACCAGAGCAACACGCTGTAATGCTGCTTAAACACTGGCCAGTGGAATTCATGAACATAAATTTTCCCTCCTTTCTTTCTGGCATGGAGATTTCTCATGGACCTTCTGGTTAAAGTCTCAGTCACTAGTCTCTTGAAGTCTCGTACGTCCGTCATTGCGTAATTTTCCACATCACTTTGTGCCAGCACCTTGAAACAGGAAATAGGGAAAACAAAAAATGCATTACTGTACTTACACTGCATCCAGATATGTCTCCATTCACCACAACAAGAGCTGGAGAAATGCCGAGTGTAAGCTCATCCTTGTATCTGTTGCTGAATCTGTAAATTAAGTTGAGCTGGTCCAGGCTCCTTTATCTGCTTTTGCTTCCTGTGAATGCCTTGTGAAAGGGGTTTTTGCTAAGGATAAAACTAAATTTTCCTTCATTTGGAATAAATTCTGTGCCAAACTGAAACTTTGAACAGAGCTAGAATTCCCACGGTTTCCTGGTCAGTAGTAGTCCAATCACGTAAGAGGAAAAAATTGATAGTAAAAGTAGGCGTGTCCAGGGCGCAGAGTTTCATAGTTATGTTGCAATACATAACTTATTTTCAGCATGTTTGTGTTATTGATTATACAATATATTATTTAACACGTAACTTAATGGGGGCAACGCTCCAGCGCCCCCATTGATATATATTTGTATATAATTTGTCTCGGTTCTTGTTGTTTGCTCTGTACTCTGTACTTTGCTCTCTACTTAAACATGTAGGAGTCGCAACTCGTTTCAGATGAAACTCGATTCATGAGTCACGATTTAGTGCACAGTGATTGAGGTTCACAATAGCCTTCAGAGAAGATCTCTGCTATTTCCATCATGGTTTTCTTTCATTTTTACACCTACAGTACTATATTCTTAGTGCAAATAAGTCTCCATCTGTCCTAAAAAAGTTAGTTTATAAGAGCAAAACAGGAGTTGAATGCTCCAGAACACATTTAGCTTAGCAGTTATACTAGCACCCGGAGTTCATCAATAGAGTAAGTGTTTTGATTTTACTTTCAACCGATTACTCACTAAATTGAATGAGATTTTTGAACTCTATTATAAAATAAGCTTTGTGTTAATGATTTTAATGTAAGTGTTTTAAACATTAACTTACTTTTTACTCATCATCGTATCCTTTCCATATATTCGCTATGATACAGTATAGATCACTCTACCAAAGACTCATTAAACTCCTCAGTTCATGTTACATTTAACTTATGATGGATTTGTCTGAACATATCCCCTTCATAAATCAGGGAGCACCTCTACTGTTACACCTGTTACAACTGTTACAATATAGCAATGAATATAATGCAAATCCACCGCTGTGTGGATTTTCTGGGGATCTGGAACAGATTCATTCACATTATTCCTTTTGGGAACAATTTGCTTCGTTTTCGGTTCTTGAGAAACCTTCTATAACAAATTACAGACGAGAACTGAGGTACCTCTGTATGCCTAAAACTTTGTCATCTAGATTTGGTTTTTAAGTTAATGTCCCCTCAGGTCACTGACTCTGTCTTTCTTTTGGCTCCATCAACCTTGACAGCTTCATCCTAGAGACTGAGTGTTATAGAGACAGCTTTCACTACCTATCCCACTCAGATTTAGAGTTTACGTTAACATCGAGGTACAGACCATAATACAGCTTTAACCATGAGCACAAATCAGTGAGTGTGCGTTAGTGCGACAAACACAAATCAGTAAATGGCAGCACACACTACTACTGTGACCCTTACATAAGAGACACTACAGTCAACATGTACAAAGTGGTTGTGAACCTTTAAGCCACCACTGTTAGCACTAACAATGTGGGGCACCAGTATATCTCAGGCTGGGTATAAATATGTCCTAAAACATCATCAGATTTTCATGCAAGTGCTAAGTACATAAAGAGAGCCCAATTAAACAAATGATCAAAAAATATTAGACATGGTCATCTCTGTATTTAGGGCAACATGGTGGCGCAGTGGTTAGTGCAGTCGCCTCAAAGCTCCAACATTCCCAGTTTGACGATGACCCCTCAGACTCCTGTGTTTGTGTGGGTTTACTCTGGGTGCTCTGGTTTCCTCCCGCAGTCCAAAGACATGCATTAAGGTAAATGATTACACTAAATTGACTCGGCATGAGTTTGTATGGCTAGTTTTGACATAACCTTGTGCTTGTTGTGAAATTTGGCCAAATAAACGTTACTGAGGAAATAAATAAATAACTGCTGAGGAAGATGACCCAGTGTTATGTATCTGTGAGTGGCAAAAGTATTTTGATATCTGGTGTGATCCCCCTTGTGAGAGCAATGGCTTTAATTTTGCAAACCTGCTATGCACACCATTGTTCAGTGTTCACCTGATGGTAGACTATTGATATTGGCCAACTTGAAAGAGGCCCTCAGCTTGTGTGTGTGTGTGTGTGTGTGTGTGTGTGTGTGTGTGTGTGTGTGTGTGTGTGTGTGTGTGTTCGTGAGAGAGAGAGACTACTGTGCAAAGGGTTTTATGTAAAGTATTTTTATATATAGTATATTTTAGGTTTACAAGCATTTAGTTTTAATAAACTTGACAAATAGAAGAAAGCCAAACTAGCCTTAGGTTTTAAAACAGCATCATTTATTTGGAGTAAACAGGCTTGCAGTTTTTGATGGTTCTCAGCTGGTCTGTTTTCCCAAGACTCTTCCACAGTCCTTCTGAAGACTTTGCTTGTCTTACTTGTTTGTGTCTCTTCATGTAATCCCAGACTGCCTCAGTGATGCTGAGATCGGAGCTCTGTGGGGGCCATACCATCTGCTGTAGGACTTCTTGTTCTCCTTTTTGCTGAAAATAGTTCGTTATGACTTTGGCCATGTGTTTGGGGTTACTGACGTTAAGTGACGCCTACCTGTATACAGTACACACACATAGGTTTCCTCATGGGGCCCTGCCAAATGTAAACAAATATTGACACACATTACTATTATAAGGACAATTGATCCCTATAAGGATATTACATGTCCCTACCACCGTCACATAACACCCCACACACCAAAAAATGTCCTCCACATGCTTGTAGCTGTTAGTTAATGGAGAAATTCTCATCCTTACTATGCAGTGTTTTTATGCGACTTTCACCTTTCTTTTAGTTGTTACATCCCATTAACACTCTTATTATGTAGCATAATTTAAAAGCATTACCGGCGTAATTTACAAGCAGCATTTTACCACAACAACCGAAGTACTACTTTTTCCTCTTATTCATTCATTGTATTTTACTATTTATTTTACTTTTGTGCAGTGTGCCATGTTTAGTTATTCATCCTCCATCAATAGTGACCATTTTTCCCATGATAGGTGTAGCTAGTAGCTAGGCAAGTGAGTGATGGACCTGTGACATAATCGTAAACCCAGTGCTAACACTAAGGCTATACTACAAGCATGCCATTCTTCACCGCTTCAGTCAGGTTTACCTAAATGAAACACACACTGAGCGGTCTGTTCAAAGACCTCAGGTTCCGGTAGACTGTATCCTAAGACAGGTGAAATTAGCTGCTCCTTTCCCAGACATCAGCAGTTAACTGTATCTCAGGAGCCAGGGTGCCAGACATTACAAGGAGCCTTAGCAAGCTCCAGAGGCATAGGTTTTCAAGGATAGCTGTTGATGTAGGTGCTGATGATATACATGTTCACCAATCAGAGTTAAGAGCAACATTATAGAGATTCGTAAAGTAGGGAATGCGATGTCCAGTGCTATAAGATGCTCTGACCCCAACCCAGTGTGGCAAGGTGACCAAGCAGGTCACTGTACTGCTATATGTCAAACACTGTGGGCTTCATGTATAACTGGGCAATCTTTGAGGGTAAGCCTGGACTTGAGACAGTGATGGTAAGATGGTGTCCATCCCACTCGGGAAGTTACTCCTTTCATTTCTTTTAGTGTAGCCCATAGTCCAGTGGTTCTCAACCTTTTTGTACAGTGCCCCCCATTTGTAGATGATAATACTTTATATTAATAATAAACTTTGCAGAGCATCTCAGACACAGAGGGTCAAAATCAACCCATGAAATTCGCGTATTCCATGACATAATGAAGCTGTGGACTCATTTTGCTTTGTATTCGCTGTGATGTCAGAATATGTCAATGGTTTGTTTTGAGTGGACAAGCAAAGATGATTTTTTTACTTGACGAGGGGTTAAATAGTCAAGTGAATTGACAACAGTTACTTTGGCTTCAGTTACATTGTTCTGTTAACACATTGTGTACTACCTACTTGAACTTGCCCAACCACTCAAGTCCTTTTTTTGTTTTAATGCGGGCATTCAGGGCAATCAGGGCAAACCCTGACAAAATAAAGTGATAAGTCACCTTTACAGTGGAATTATTACAAGTGGCATACATTTATATATATTAAAAGTTTAATGTGTAACAGCATTGTATTGTTTTCAACATATTTTCTCACAATTCCCTCTGCCTTGCTGTGCCCCCCGCAATAGCTACCCTAGTTTGAGAACCACTGCCACAGTCTTATGAAAGGTTGAGTTAAGGGTTCTCTAGTCAGAGGCAGGGCCAGACAACAGACAAAGAACTGTCTGCTAGTTGTCATGAGCTATCACCTAGGACTCATGCTATTGAGAGTGGGTCTATGAGAGACCGAAAGTGCAAATATGCTCAAAATGTTTGTTGTAATAACCTCATTAGTGTAAATGCAAATAGTTTTAATATAAATAACAATCTTAAACAAAAACTATGCTAACTTACCATTGGACCACACACAACTAAAGCAGTTACTGTAATATAAATGAGTACTAAAAATTGTCATGCTGGACTAATCCTGATGAATATTTATGAAATGAATCCTCCCTTCCTGGACATAGTTATGTTCAAACTCATTGTCTTAATTGTCATGGAGTAAGAGTAGCTTTTTTGACAAAGACTTTGGTATTACTCCAAAATCTAATTTCAAAGCTAACTCATTTGAAATATTTATTCTTAATGTGACAGATCCAGCATTATGTAGGAAAAAAAATCGTACTTGTTACTCCCAAACCACCAATTATAATGCTTGCATCACTCAACTTTAAATAATGTTGCTCCAGCTAGGGTCTACCAAATGAGGTGCAAAAGCTCCAATGTACAATGCCCACACATACTTTAAAATGAACTGCTTGGATAATATGTGGTGACATGGTGAATTAGAGGTACTTCAGATTGCATGGAGGAATGGCATGGCCTTACAAAAGCTAATTCTGTGAAATTTTCCTCCCTAATTGAGAAATATAAAAACAACCCTAGGTTTCTTTTTAATTCAGTCTCCAGACTAACAGGAATTCACCTGACTGTAATCGTAATGATTTCATGAATTTCGTTAAGAATAAGATAAATATTCAGCTTAAAACTCAAAGTTTGTCACAACACCCAGCTATTCAGCAGTCTATTAGATGCAGCACTAGAGTAGACATATCTTTAATTATCTGTGAATCACGACTAGAATGTTTTACCCCAATTACTAATACTGAACTGTCTTCTCTGATAAATTATTTTATAATTTTAAATTCCTCCCTTAACCTTGGCTATGTGCCCATATCCCTGAAATGTGTGATTATTAAAATCTGATAAAAAAAACAACAACATTGACCCTTGCATGCTACCCAAGTTCATATCTCACTTTCATCTCCAATATTTAAACCAAGAACTTTTCCATCAGTAGTGTAGTTACCTCCACTAACACAGTATTTATGAAACATTGCAGTCAGGATTTAGGCCCCACCATAGCACCAAAATAGCTATTAATATCTTCAGACAATGGATGCATCCCTTTTTTGTTCTATTACAATGTTTCTCAACCCTGGTCTTGGAGCCCCACCGCTCTGCATGTTTTAGTGTTTTTCTTGCTCCCAACACACCTGATCCAATTACTAAGCTCATTAACAAGCCCATTACTGAGTTAAAGTAGGTGTGTTTAAACAGCAAACACACTAAAATGTGCTAGGATTGAGAAATACTGCTCTACTAGATTTAAGTGCAGCATGTTTACTCTATGGACCACGCTATTGTACTGAATGGGCTAGAAGCTACAATAGGTATTAAAGGATTGGAACTTTCTTGGTTTAGATCCTGCTTTCTCAATCATTGTCAGTTTGTTTAATTAATAATATGTGTTCATGCATTGTTAATATTCATGCATTTATAACCTTGAGGGGTTATAATTGCAACAACTCTGGTTGGGTGGCATGTTGGTGCAGTGGTTAGTACTGTCACCTCACAGTTCTGAGATCCCCAACATGTCCTCCCTGTGTCTGCAAGGGTTTACTCTGGGTTCCACATTCCAAATACATTCGTTAGGTTAACTGGTCACTTTAAATTGTCCCATGACTAATGTGTTGATAGAACCTTGTCTGTTGTGAAAATAGCCATTGATGTTGATGCAATGATAAATAACACTAATAAACAGGCAAACAGTAAACAAACCCCAGCAGCTGGAGTGCTATTTAGAACTAAAAAAAATCTGTTCATATTAGATCTGTCCTGTCTGGAACCTGTTGATTATTTATTGGTCCTTTATTTATTGAGGTAAATGATCTGATATTACATTTCTGTGAGTGGAGAAAGTATGTGATACTTTCCTTTCAATATCTGTTATGAACACCTTGTGCAGCAATAATTGCAGCTAACCTTTTGCAGCTGTTGTTCAGTCCTGCACATAGACTAGGAGGAATTCTAGCCCATTCCTCCATAAAAAACACTTTCAGCTATGGGATATTTGTGGGTTTCCTCACATGAATTGTTCACATCAGTTCCTTCTACAACATTTCTTTTCGATTAAGGTCAGGACTTTGGCCATTCCAAAACATGACTGTTGTTATTATTTAACCATTCTTTGGTGGAACAACTTGTGTGTTTACGGTCATTCTCTTACTGCGTGACACACGTTCTCTTGGGATTCAGTCGTGGCCAGATGCAGCAAAACAGTCCAAAACCGTGCTCCTACCTCCTTGAGATTTTATAAGATGAGACGGATAAGGTTCTTATGCTGGAATTAAGTGTTCTTCTTTCTCCAGACATAAGGCTTCCCTTCTCTCGAAATTGTTCAATTTCTATCCATCCCCAAAACATTTTAGCTTCTGAAGTCTAGACTTGTCCACATGACCTTTAGCAAACTGCAGACAGGCAACTGTGTTCTATTTGGGGTGCAGTGGCGTTCCTGCCTTGCACACCATTGTTCAGTGTTCGGACACTGAACTCATGAACATTAACATTATCCAAAGTGAGAGAGGCCTTTAGATTCTTGCAAGGTACTTGGAGTGATCTTTTGTTTGGCCACTCCTGTTGAGGGTAACATTAGTCTTGATTGTCTTCCATTTGTACACAGAATTGAAGTCCAAACTATTTAGAGGCCTTGTAACCTTTGCATTAGGTCATTTCTGAAGCGAATACAATTACATTTACAGTGGTGTGAAAAAGTGTTTGCCCCTTCCTGATTTCCTATTTTTTTGCATGTTTGTTGCACTGTTTCAGAACTTCAAACCAATTTAAATGTTAGTCAAAGACAACACAGATAAACACAAAATGCAGTTTTTAAATGCAGGTGTTTATTATTAAGGGAGAACAAAATCCAAACCTACATGGCCTGTGTGAAAAAGTGATTGAGCCTCTTATTAAAACATAACTATGGTTTATCACACCTGAGTTCACTGTCTCTAGCCACACCCAGGCCTGATTATTGCCTCACCTGTTCTCAATCAGGACATCACTTAAATAGGACCTGCCTGACAAAGTGGAAGTACACCAAAAGATCCTTAAAAGCTACACATCATACCAAGATCCAAAGAAATTCAGGAACAATTGAGAAAGAAAGTAATTGAGATCTAATAGTCAGGAAAGGGTTATAAAGCCATTTCTAAACCTTTGGGACTCCAGCGAACCACAGTGAGAGCCATTATTGACAAATGGAGAAGACATGGAGCAGTGGTGAACGTTCCCAGGAGTGGTCCGCCGACCAAAATTACCCCAAGAGCGCAGCAATGACTCATCCAAGAGGTCACAGAAGACCCCACAATAACATCCAAAGAACTGCAGGCCTCACTTGCCTCAGGTACGGTCAGTGTTCATGCCTCCACCATGAGAAAGAGACTGGGCAAAAATGGCCTGCATGGCAGAGTTCCAAGACGAAAACCACTGCTGAGCAAAAATAACATTAAAGCCCGTCTCAATTTTTCCAGAACACATCTTGATGATCCCCAATACTTTTGGGAAAACATTCTGTGGAATGATGAGACAAAAGTTGAAAGTTGCTGCTTCAGGACCTGGAAGACTTGCTGTGATAAATGGAACTATGAATTCTGCTGTATACCAAAAAATCCTGAAGGAGAATGTCCGATCATCTGTTCGTGACCTCAATCTGAAAGGAACTTGGGTTCTGCAGCAGGACAATGATCCAAAACACACCAGCAAGTCCACCTCTGAAGAAAACCAAAATGAAGACTTTGGAGTGGCCTAGTCAAAGTCCTGACCTGAATCCTATTGAGATGCTGTGGCATGACCTTAAAAAGGCCGTTCATGCTGGAAAACCCTCCAGTGTGGCTGAATTACAACAATTCTGCAAAGATGAGTGACCAAACTTCCTCCACAACGCTGTAAAAGACTCTTTGCAGGTTATCACAAACGCTTGGTTGCAGTTGTTGCTGCTAAGGGCGGCACAACCAGTTATTAGGTTTAGGGGGCAATCACTTTTTCACACAGGGCCATGTAGGTTTGGATTTTTTTCTCCCTTAATAATAAACTCCTTCATTTAAAAACTGCATTTTGTGTTTACTTGTGTTGTCTTTGACTATTAAATTGGTTTGATGTTTCGAAACACTGAAGTGTGACAAACGTGCAAAAAAAAGAAAATCGGGAAGGGGGCAAACACTTTTTCACACTGTGTTAAATGTTATTTAGCAGACACCCTTACCAGAGCAATTTACTTACAAATGGACATTCTTACAGTCCATTTCTATTTTGTACAACAGTATTTTAAGGTTCAGACCCATAATTTGAACATAGGGACCTCTGGCCCATAGTCCAATACCTTAACCGCTAGGCCACCACAGTCCCTCATTAAGAAGCTCGTTTGTGCCACTGATTGAAAACGCCTGACATATGAACTGCATTTAGCAAACACTCTTATCCAGAGTGACTTACAACTTATACAATACAGTCCAGGCAATAGTGGGTTTAGGGTCTTGCTTGCTTGGCAGAGATTTGAACCTTGGACCTTCTGGTCTATAGTCCAGTACCTTAACCGCTAGGCTACCACAGTCCTGCTGGTATGTAATATTCAGTCAGTTTCCTCAGTCAATATATGACCAAAGATCTTTTTTCTTTTCTCTCAGTCTTCTAATTGGGTTCTCTTTATCTACTTTTAGGACATGTAAAAATATGTTGATATTTTAGGTAATATTTATGCAGAAATATGGAACCTTCTAAAGGATTCATAAACTTTCAAGCACCACTGTATTCTGTTTTCTCCCCAAGCTCTTTTTCATCATACACTACACTAGTTACAATCAAAGCATTGCTTTGGCTAAATTACACTCTTTTAATATTAATAACATTTTTTGCTCGAGATAAATGTGGCAAAAATTACAACACGTTACCTCATTAAAAGAATTACAATTTGTAGACTGCACTGGATGCTCCACCTCGAAGCATAAGTTCACCGTCATGTCATATTTGATAATACTAGGCAAGAACATGTATTAAACACTAGAGTCTTTAGTTTCTTTTTTCTTTGGCCAATATGTGACTAGAAATGGTTACGATAAGAAGACCTGAAAGTATAATGAAGGTGACATGTGTTTACACATGTGAGATGTGATTTATTCATTAGTGCATTTTAGTTGTTTTATTCATGATTGCGATGTGCTTAACATGAGGCAAGCATGTTCACAAGGAGAACTCTTTTAGTGTACTGAGAGTTGTGTGTAGTTTTGCAAAAATATCTGTGAAACCTACAAAAATTAACAAACCTTAAATTGATTTCAATGACATTATTGGAGCAGCCATATTGGAAAATCAGAATAACATTCTTCCTTTTTGCACCAATACTTGGCAGGCCCGATGGCAAAATTTACATTTACAGCATTTAGCAGACGCCCTTATCCAGGGCGACTTACAATTGGTACAGTCTTACAATCCAAGCAGTTGTGGGTTAAGGGCCTTGCTCAAGGACCCAACAGTGGCAGCTTGGCAGAGGTGGGATTTGAACCCAGGACCTTCTGGTCCAGAGTCCAGTACCTTACCCACTGGGCTACCACAGTCCCCAAATTGTACCCTAAACCCTAAGCTGTGTGCGTGCATGTGGGTTAGTAATGTTTAGAGCAAAATATACTTCTGCTGTCTCGCACCTTATTATTATCAACTAAATAAAATACAATTTAGATTACTTCCATATAGTGCAGATTATTTATGATATAAGGGAAGTAATATTGCTAGGAAGAGAGAGAGGTAAGATTTGGAATACCATCTTCATCCGCAATACTACAGCAAAACACAGTCATTGAGAGAGGAATTTTATACATTAGATCAAGATTTTGAATTCTAGGTGTTGCCTTTCGTTTTAGATGGAGATAGTGGTAGAAAGAGTGCGTAAGGATTTTGAAATACTTTATATGTTAGAGCGGGAAATCGAATAATATAAGAGTTTGAACAACAGTGTATAACTGCCTATGAATATTTGGATGTTTTATGGTTGATCGACGTGAGGACAATAAATAACTGGACAAGAAACATGTCAGCTGATTAAATCGCTGGTCTTCCCCGACCCTACCGTTTGATGTGGAAAAGAACGTATGCATGTGCTATGATGAATAACAATTAAGATCCAGTAAATGCACCACAGTGCTTTCAGTATCCATTCATCACTACCTTATTGCCTTTGCCGTCCCGCTGTCTTTCCACAGGCATGATATTAATCTGCACTTAAACAGTCTGCAGATTTAAGGACATATCCTGTGAAAAAAGACTATTGACACACTATTAAGGTGAATTAGCTGGAGCCACTTGAATGTAAATGTTCTTATTAGGCGAGAAAAACAGCTATCTAGTGCCAGCGCACGGCTCACATGAGAGGAGCCGAAGTGTCTCACTGAGGGACATGTGTATGGCAGTGGGAGTGTAAGTAGCTATGAAATGTGGTTCTCTGAAAGTGCAACGTGGAATGACATTACAGACCGTGTGAGATGGGATTAAGGAGAGTGAGATGTGCTTAATTTTGCTGGCTGTGGGCCAAAATACTACCTGTTGAAGTGGTGTCTAGTGCTTCCACCTGCAGCATCAAACAGGAGATGAGCTCATTAGCATTTTAAGTGTTTGTGATGTTTGCTCACCCGCTTGGAAAAAGGAAGTGAAAAGCAGAAAGTTGCTCATTAAGTGGCGTCTGCCGACTGCTGGTAGACTAGTCCGCGTCTGTCTACACAGCAAAATTTCCTGTGTTTGAATTAAACTCTAAAATGATTTAACTTTTGCATATTGGATTAACACCAAGATTGCTCTAGTAGAGCTGAGTAAAAAAATCATGAAAGCAGGATAACTATGTAATTCTGTCATGGTGTTTGACTAATTACAGTTAGTTAAACTGTTGAAGTGGTTCCGTTTTCCAGTGCTTAGAGCTTTCCATTTCTACTTGACACCAGCCACTTCGTTAGGTACACCTATTCAGGTGCTCGTTAACATAAATACCTAATCTGCCAATCACCTGACAGCAAATAAACGCATTTAAGCATTTAGGCATGTAGAAGTAGTCAAGACGACCTGCAAACTGAGCATCTGAGTATTTCAGAAAATGTGGATCCACTGGGATTTTCATGCACAGTCATTTCTAAGACTTGGTCCAAAATAGAGAAAATATCCAGTGCTCTAGGCAGACTTGTGCCAGCTGATAAATGGGCAACAGTAACTCAAATAACCATTTGTCTGAGTGCATAACACATCAAAGGTTGAAGTAAATGGTCTACAGTGGCAGAAGACCACACTGGGTTCCACTCCGGTCAGCTAAGAACAGGCAACTGAAGGTACAATTCACACAGGCTCACCAAAATTGGAACAGAAGATTGGAAACCCGTTGCCTGGTCTAATGAGTCTCGATTTCTGCTGTGACATTCAGATGGTAGGGTCAGTATTTGGTGTAAACAACAAAGCTTAGATCCATCCTGCCTTGTATGGACAGTTCAGGCTGGTGTTGGTGGTGTAATGGTGTGGGGGGTATTTTCTTGGCACACTTTGGACCCCTTAAAACCAACTGATCATTGTTTACACACCACAGTCGACCAGAGTATTATAGTTGACCATGGTCATCTATTGTTAATCACAGTGTACTTCTATGCGCCATATCACAAGGGTCAAGTCAGTGAACATGACAATAAGTTCATTGTACTCAAATGGCCTCCAGTCAGTAGATGTCAAACCAATAGAGCACCTTTGGGATATGGTGCAATGGGAGATTCATGTCATGGATGAGCAGTTGACAAATCCGCAGCAACTGTGTGATGCTATCATGTCAATATGGACGAAAATCTCTGAGGAATCTTTCCAGCACCTTGTTGAATCTATGCCTTTAAGAATTTTGACCTCTGAAGGCAAAAGCAGGACCATCCCAGTACTAGCAAGATGTACTTAATAAAAGGGCCGGTGAGTGTATGCTTCAGTACTTATATTAGGTGTGCTAATATTTAAATCTGATAAGGCACATGGAACGTTCTTGATGTCAACCCTGCAGTTCATCAAATCACATGCACTATATGGAAGCATCTAAATTTACTTACAAATGTGTTGCCTGTAAATGAATAATTGGTCCTTAAGATTTCCAAGAGAAGCTCCTCATACCAATGTAGATCCACCACCATACTTAATATTTGTGGTTTGAAAGCAATCTTAAAAAAAGAACGCAAACATAAAAATGACTTGGGTCATAAAGATGCTCATGTAACTCTCTTATTGGTAAGAGTAGTGGTGTCTTGGTGGTCATTGTATAGGAAGTCCCAGCACTATCAACGTTGGGCCTGTAAGCAAGGCTCTTTACCCTCAGTTTCTTGTACATTTCATGTGGGGCTTTATCCTCGCAATTTGCATTCTGTTGCTTGGTAGTTTAGCTAAAAGCATTGTACATATAGCTTGTGTTTTAGAGTACAAGTTGACTGTATACATACCCTGTGTGTGTGGGGGGGGGAACTGCAGAGTGCACTCAGTGTGAGCCGATCTAACCAAGCTTGATTGAGCAAGACTGTCTGTGTAATGACACGTCTTACTGTTAAAACAACCATTCAACACCACTCAGCTGCCCGTCTCTTGCCTTTTTAACATGGTCTCACATAGTTTGTTAAGATAGGCTAAGAGGAAACACAATGGGTGACTGTGGACTAAGGAAACACCCATATAATAAAAAAACAGTAGATCCGATTTTAGACACAAGCTGTGAGGGAAGGAGGAAACTTGCTAGGCCGTGTCATCAACATGGTGGCCGTCTTGAATGCTGCCATCTTGGATTCAACTTCAATTTTCAAATGGGAAGGTAGCTGTGCAACACATCAAACCTGGTAGAGAACTGCACCAGAAAAATAATAGCTCATGTTAGCATAACTTTATTTTTATTCTAGTGTTTAAACAGTGATTTGATGTGAAATCATAAGGTCTACAGAATGTGATGTTCACCCTGTTTATCCTTTTCTCCCGTTCCTGTTGAACTTTCACTAGAACATCTGGCTGAATGCTAGCACAAGCATCAACAATTCTGTCTTTAACAACATGCAGTATCTTCACAGAGTAAATAAAATCAGGTAAATCAAGAAAATCCACCAATCCACTTTTGGGGAAACTGCACATCCATATAGTTTCTGTCATCATGGCCGTAAGGAGGCAGGCGCCATCTTGTTGGGAAAAAATTTGGAAATGTTCCATCCTCTGGCAACAATGCAGGTAACGCATATTAATATAACAACCTCTTAATGTTCCATCAATGAAGAAAGGTCACGCAATTTGGGTAGCCCATAAACCACACCATGATAGATAGATCAGTCTAGTGAGAGTTTTGTTGTCCAACCAGTATCAGTGATTGTGTTTGTTGACCTCATCAAACAAATTAGATTCATCACTGAACAACACAAGATGGGGACTATGAGGGGTTATCTGAAGTTGCTGTGTCATCTGTTCTGCCAATTCTACCCAGTGGCCTGTAAGTGTGCTATTTAGACAAAATTTGCTGAATTGAGGAACGGCTAATCCCATATTCCAGAGACAGATGATGAGTTCTACAGTGCGGGCTCTTGTTGAATGAGGCCAGAACAGTGGTTGCTGTTGCTATATCCATAGTCATTTTTGATCATCCAAATTTTGGTTCATTGGGCACAGGACCTGTTGCTTGGAATTTGGCAAGAAGTTTAGCGACTGCACTGTGGGTAATGGAAGGCCTGTATGGGTGGCATTGGTTGAAATCTTCAGTGGTGACATGTGGTTCATTCACCAGAAATGAGGACAGTCTCAATATGTTCTGCTTGGGATAACACCATACTTCACCTTGAACTTCCAGAAAAAAAAGTCACATGAGAATGAATAGTTACGTTAACATGAAACACAATATTGTTTTTCTGGTGAAATTATCTACCAGTTTGATGTGTTACACAGCTACCTTTCCATTTCAAAAATGAAGTTTAATCCAAGATTGCACTATTAAAGATGGCCACCATGTTGGTGATATACATTAGCTACTATGAAACATACAGTAAAACTAATAGATATGTGAGTTTGTCTTACTGTGAAAGGTATGGGCCATGCTAATGTTGTTTACAAATGGCTACATGATTGAATACAAACTTACATTTTGTATGTAACTTTCATCCACAGCCCTCTGTGTCCAAAGTTGAAATCAGAGCCAGTCTTAACAGACTTTCATTGCCTCAAAATGATGAGCCGACTTGCCACTTATCTTCCTTGGTAGATTGTAAAGAATGTCTGTTTATTTGTTTATTCATTTATTTAATGTCACATCACCAACAGTGGCTATTTGTGACATAAGCCAGGTCAAATACACTCACATCGGGGCAATTTATAGCAACCAGCTAACGTAAAGCAAGTCTTTGGAATGTGGGGAAGAAACTGGAGTAGCTGGAGTAAACCCACAAGGACACTGAGAGAACATGCAAACTTCACACAGGCACTGCACACTTATTGCCAGGGCTATATCCATGTTTATCCAGTACCAAAGAAATAGCACATGAAACTCACCAATGCTGCACTTCTTCTCTTTTCTGAGACAATGATTGCTCTCGCATGATTGCAGACCTCGAAGGGGTAAACGTTTCCTGTTTTGGTGTTCTACTTAAATCTTGTAAATGTTCCCTTGAGGAAAAAATTAAAAGCGTTACCACTTTTAAAGAGAGGTCCAGAGTAAGTGCCTGCCCATAACCTCTTTGAGATAATGTAATCGTTGCCTTGTGGGTGACCCTCATGAAACAAGATCAGAACCTCACTTAAAGACTTTCACATCAGAACATCAGTTGTTTACATGAGTCAAGTCAGAGAGACCACTGTGGCTGACTGGACATTCAAGACATGCCTCACATGGAAGAAAAGCCCAAAAGATCGATGCCACCATACAACAGCAGTAGAGTAAGAAGCACTGACGTCAATCAGGACTCTAATGTAAGGTCTCGAGTTACAGAGAGTGCAGGATGAACAGACAGCACTGCATTAATCCCCCGTATGTCTTAATGTACTCCATATTCAAGATCGCACTGCACTCCTGGTAATTTAACTAGGAGACGTTCAGAGATTTCTGGCGACATACGCAGTACTCCGTAGTCAGCACTGGCAGTGATCTATAGGATACTTCAGAGCGTTTGGTTTTATAGTTTCTCAGATGTTTGCTTTTCAATGCAGCTCGATGGTAGACAGGTCTAGAAGAATCTACTCCCTGACAGATCCCCCACTCTGCTATTTGTTTTATATTTCTCATTCTCAACGCTGGTTTCACAGGGCACAAAGGATCTGATTCTCTCCTTATAATCAAATGTTAAAGCATGATTTAATTAACATTTAGATGGTAATTCATTGGTACTGGTTACACACACACAAAAAGAATGGCTCCTCATTTCATTGTGGTGGAGCAAAATCTGAGTTCTTTTTAATAATTAGCTTCCACAATTCAAATCTTTCCACAATCAAGTTCTTTGCTACCATGAGCATACCTTGTCCAGCAAAAGTTTGGACGCCCTGGTAAAAAATGTTTTATTGATTTTCTACATCAAATATTAACACAGCTGCTGCAGGGAATACACTTGAATATGACACATTTCTGAACATTAATCATTATTAAATCACAAATTGTGGCACCTTACAAATGTATCATGGATCATCTGGAAAGTGTCCAAAATTCTGACTAAAATTTGTGCCTTAAAATTTGCAATAGAGTGTGCTGTTTAAGCTTGTTCCTTGCAAAGACTATATACATTTTATTCATTTTTAGTTTATAGAAAATAAACAGATGGCCGCACAGTGGTGCCAGGATTAGCACTGTCACTTCACAGTGCCGAGATCCCCAGTACGATCCCAACCCTGTGGAGAGTTTGTATGTTCTCACCATGTCCATGTGGGTTTACTCTGGGTACTCCACTTTCTCCTACTTTCCAAGGACGTGTCCCTAGTGTGTGAATGTGTGTATGATTTTGAGTGTGTGTGTGCCCTAAGATGGATTGGTGCTCTGTATTGGATTGTTCCTGCCTTGCACCCTGTGTCCGCTGGCTTGGTATCAACTTTCCAGCGACCCTGACTAGGATTAAGCGGATAAGAAAATGAATATATGAACATAAACAGTACTCATAATGTGACAGAAGTACCCAAACTTTTGCATAAGACTGTATTAAGTTTTGAGTTTAGAATTATTTTTCTTTTAGTGAGCTATCCTTTTGTCATGTATTTTTTTCCAGGTCAGTCTGACCACTCATTAAGTGACTTGGTGGCTTAATGGTTAAGGCTCTGGAAGGTTTAAATCCTAGCTCCCTCACACTGTCACTGTTGGGCCCTTGAACAATGTTGTTAACTTTCAGTAGCTCAACTCAACTGAGCGCTACATAAAGTTTATAAATGTAAATAAATATAAAAGCCAGCCATTTAAAAATTCCGTATCTTCAAGAAAAACAAACCAAACATAATTATGCTGATTAGATAAAAAATGACTGAATACTTGAAAACAATCCTAAATTTACAGGCAACAAGACGGGCAAGGAAGTTGCATGTTTGTAGTTTCGCCCCACTTACCTCAACCTTTAAGAATACTGTTATGCTATATAGTGTTGGTCCAAAAAATCCCACGTGGAGGTCACAACGTGGAGTCGACGTAGACTGAAGTGGATCACAGTGTCCTTTGGCAAGGAGTTTTAGAGTTGACCTGTGGACGAGGTCCAGTGATCCAGGTCGACCCAGCTTCCCTGCCTTGCCCCAAACAGCACCATCTGTCTTTCTCAGAGGAACAGGATGAGCCTGCAAAGTTTTCGGAGACTCCAGCAGTCATTAAGTTTCTGCCCTGAAGGTCGACCTTTATAAGAAAATATAAGTTGCAGTATCTCGGCAAATCTGTATGTGTTATGAAATAGCTCCCAAAAGACCCCAAGATGGACCTCAAAAGAATGTAGAGTCTGATGCAGAATTTTGGGCATGCAAATTACATTTCATTGCCTTTCTCAATGAAAATATCTTAACATAGTCTCTGCAGGGAAATGAAACGTAACATTTGGTGTGTTCAAAAGGGCACCTTTCCAGATTCGCTAGCGGGGTTTTTTAGGTCTCAGAATGTCATTGATGTGTTAAAGCTTTATGTATGTCCAAAATATTTGGCATCTTCCCTGCTCAGTCTTTTCATTTAACAATTCAATAAGATATATGACCAAGGGGACGCACACATTTGCATAAAGCTATAACCTACATGTGTCTGTGTTTCTGTAATGTATGGATTCTATCTATAAGCGTGAGGTACATGATCTCTCCCATCTCAGGGACTGTGGGATCGATTGGAATAGAAAGTGCTGAAATAGCAGCAGAGAACCACTCCACCTTTCTTCTGCTCTCATTCTTTCTCTCCTCTCTTCATGTAAGGTAGACGGAGAGCTGAACTCTGTGCACACCCAAAGTGAATGTTTTGTTAGATTAGCTGAGCAACACACATGTACTATATAATAAGGTAGACCAGTTATTTATGCATCTCTTAAGAAGCTGAGTTTGGATAAGAGATGCAAGGTGTTGAAGGATATGGATATATGTAGTACCTCCCATTTGTATGTGATTCTCATATTTCGCACTGTACTGGAAACACAGTATTCTGAATCCAAGTGAAAAAAAATGTTAATACAGAATGCAAACAGTAACTTGTTTGAGAGAAAGTGGAATATTCTGATACACCAATTATTTTGTGGTTACATCTGTATAAAGAGTAAAGAACCACACCTGTGCCTTACCCTATTGTCATTTTTAGACTTTCATTTATTGTCAAGCTCTTCATGCATGTATACAAACACAAAACCTGTCAGCAGCCATGTTTAACTAAAAATCATCATCTATTTTACAGTTGCTTGGTCGTGTCTTAATCAGTGTAACTTGGTTACTTAGGATTGACTATCCCAAGGTTTGTTCTGCAAGCTATAATTTTAATTGTTCATCATCAGTTACACAGCCTGAGTGCAACTCCAGTCCGTTTCCAGCAGCCAAATACTTTGTGTTGAAGCAGCCAATCTGCGTAGCATGCTTAGTCTCACAGAGCCAAACACAATCTTGTAATGGGAATACACATCTAGAGAAGCCCAAATTTGGCTTCAAGGTGCATTGTAATGAAGACTTATTAAGGTGGGAACCAACACTTTGTAACAACGTAACAGTAATGATGGAAGGATCACAATAACATATCATGTCAAATTAGAACTGCCAATGATATCATTACAGAGTACAGTTGTGCCCTGCTATCCAAACTCCCACTATCCATTATATTCTACAATGCCTGGTCTCTGCAATGCAGGTCTCTACCTAGACCTTGTACCAACATCTTACCTAAACTGCTAATTTATTCACAAGCTTTTACATTGTAGTGTAGTCTATTGCTACATGAAACACACCATTAGACAGCAGATAACTAGTTTTTTAGACTTGCACTTACAGCAATTATCATTTAATTTGCTAGGTGAAAGAGTTAAAGAAAACTATAACACATATAACGTTCCGGGTCGCCAATCAGAAAGACCAAGGTGCCTGAATAATATGCTAAACATTTGAATATGCTGGACTACGGTACTTTCTTGTGGTACATAATGGGAATAGTTCCGCAATCCTAATATTTGCCATTACAGATCATTTTCCAGAACGACATATTATAATAGAAATTGACTCAAAGCAGCTTTACAAAAGCCGAGCCTAGGTATGCGTTTGTAAATATTATACACTGGAATTGCAGCTATTATACAGCATCAAGGCTATGTTACACATATGCAATATTGGATCATTTTGTCAATAAGTAAATGGTCAGATATAGTATTTTTCTCTTTTGTTTAATTTGGTTCTATTGCCTACTTATCACCTTTCAAGCACCACAGTATGTTAATTTAAAAAACCCTAAGATTTGCACTGACACTGTTACCTTCGAGAAAGAATGCAAAAAGACACCATTTAATTTGAAACAAGTGAAACAGATGTTAGCATTATTCCTGAAACATCTACCTTAAAGATTTATCTTGTTCACTAAAGATTGCTGGTGTTAAGGATTAAGCTCCTTCGGGCAGCTTTTAGAAAAGCCTGTGTTCAATTTCACTATGATTTAGAGCTGGCTTTTAAAAATACTGTGTATTCTTGTTACAAAATCAGACCTGGCCCTGTGAGACTGCAGCTTGTTTATCCACCATAGTGAGTGAACACTATAGCGCAAGTAAGAGCATACAGACTGTCAAGGACATACTATAAGCACATCAATCAGGAATACCTTAATGAGGCTGGAGTGTGATAATAATAGAGCAGCTTTACAGTTGGGAGAGACTGCTAAAATGTTACTTAATTGTACCAGTCTATAAGTCAGGCTTACATTGTACAGTGGGATAAAGTAAATGTTGCTGTCTAATGAAATACTGCATGACTCGACCTCTCAACATAGCCATGAAAATTACATGATGTTGTGCTCACAGTGTGAGAGTGACTCCCACTCTAGGTGCACCACAGCACGAATACCTCACAACCCATGTGCTTACGTGTTACAATTCTTTTACAACCAGGTGCTCTCCTGTACAAATAGCCCACAACCCAGGTGCTCAATATTATGAGTAAGTCACAATGCAGGTGATTCATTGTGCGAGTACCTCAACCCATGTGCTCACGCTGTACAATTCCTTTGCTATGCAGGTATTCCACTACACAAGTAACCCAAGCAACCCAAATTCTTACACTGAGCAAATACCTGACAACCCAGGTGCCCCACTATAAAACTACATCATAACCCAGGTTTCCCACTATACAGCAACCTCATAATCCAGATGCTTCACTATACAGGTACATCTTAACCCAGGTGCTCCACTCTAGGACTACCTCATGACCCAGGTGCTCCACTAAAAAAACTACCTCATAACCCGGGCACACCACTATACTGCAACCTCATAACCCGGGCACGCCACTGTACTGCATCCTCATAACCCAGGTGCTCCACTAAACAGCAACCTTGTAACCCATGTGCTCCACTATACAGCAACCTCATAATCCACATGCTTCACTATACAAGTACCTCACAACCCAGGTGCCCCACTATAAAACTACATCATAACCCAGGTTTCTCACTATACAGCAACTTTATAACCCATGCGCTCCACTATACAGCAACCTCATAATTCAGATGCTTCACTATACAAGTACATCTTAACCCAGGTGCTCCACTCTAGGACTACCTCATAACCCAGGTGCTCCACTAAAAAACTACCTCATAACCCGGGCACGCCACTATACTGCAACCTCATAACCCGGGCGCACCACTATACTGCAAGCTCATAACCTGGGCACGCCACTATACTGCATCCTCATAACCCAGGTGCTCCACTATACTGCAACCTCATAACCCAGGTGCTCCACTAAACAGCAACCTCATAATCTACATGCTTCACTATACAAGTACCTCTTAACCCAGGTGCTCCACTCTAGGATTACCTCATTACCCAGGGGCTCCACTATAAAACTACCTCATAACCCAGGTGCTTCACTATACAACAACCTCATAACCCAGGCACTCCACTATACAGCATCCTCATAACCCAGGTGCTCCACTATACAGCAACCTCAGAACCCAGGCACTCCACTATACAGCATCCTCATAACCCAGGTGCTCCACTATACAGCAACCTCAGAACCCCGATGCTCCACTATACAGCAACCACATAACCCAGGTGTTCCACTATACAAAAACCTCATAACCCAGGTGCTCAGCTATACAACTACCCAGGTGCTCAATACTATGACTACCCCATAACACAGGTACTCCATTGTACAGCTACCTCATAACTCAGGTGCTCCACTATACAAAAACTTCATAACCAAGGTGCTCCACTATACAAATGTCTCATAACCCAGGTGCTCCATTCTATAACTACCCAATAACACAGGTACTCCACTGTACAACTACCTCATAACTCAGGTGCTCCACTATACAAAAACCTCATAACTCAGGTGCTCCACTATACAAAAACTTCATAACCAAGGTGCTCCACTATACAAATGTCTCATAACCCAGGTGCTCCATTCTATGACTACCCAATAACACAGGTACTCCATTGTACTGCTGCCTCATAACCCAGGTGCTCCACTATAGGGATAACTGACGACCCAGGCACTCATAGAATGACCTCAAGAGTACCTCAGTGTCAATGTGCTCCACTCTAGGCGTACCTCACATCCCAGGTACTGTATAGTGCAAGTACCTCACAGCCCAGCTGCTCCACTGTTTCAGTACCTTATCATTTAGGTGCTCCACTGTACGAGTGAAAACTTTTTGATATATCAAGCTATCAGACTTAATTTACCCTCTGCTATGTATTTAATACGCAATTAACCCACCATTCAAAAGATCTGTTACTGATTTCGAAATCATACCAAAACAAATGGCAAGAAAGGATTTGCATTTATCCAAATTCTCACAGTGAGCCTTTACCACACGTACAGTAGATTAAAATGGTCACACTCTTTGGACTCTAGCATTTGCAT
>JAJAGP010005269.1:0-35668 GCA_025084515.1 Ancistrus triradiatus
TGGCCCATTCATTTCCTATGGGAAAATTCGGACTTTGCGGGGCCCCTGCGGGGCCCCCCAAAGTCCGACCGGTTAGCCCTATACAAGCACACCATTCCCGACCAGACCCAACGCCATGACGCTGGAACGGGGTCGATATCTCGAAAGCTGCGGCAGTTGAAACGTGCCGAAAATCGTGGAATAATAATAATAATAATAATAATAATAATAAACGGAATAATAATACTTTCGGATTTCAATAGTGTGGTTGCCTATATAGGCAACCACACTAATAATACGAAGAACAATTAGTGTGTCGCTTGCGCGACACACTAATAATAATACGAAGAACAAGTAGTGTGTCGCTTGCGCGACACACTAATAATACGAAGATTGCGCAACACACTAATAATAATATTTGGAAGAACAATAGTGTGTTGCTTGTGCAACACACTAATAATAATAACTAGAAAGTGCAGTTCCTGCAGAAACTGCGAGTGTGTTGCGCCGGTGCGTGCCCCTGCGACGTGCATCGGGGACCGAGTATGTACGCCAAAAATCGACTGTAGTCATCGCCCATTTGTCAATATGCATACTTCTCTGTACTTGTGTTCTTTTATGGTTGTGAAACGTCATCAGTAGCAGCCCAAATACTGAGTCATGTCGTAGGCCATGGGCGTTGCTCAATATGCGTACTTCTCTGTACTTGTGTACTTGTGAAACGTCATCAGTGGCAGCCCAAGTACTGTTCCATTTCCAAGTTCGCATCTAACCAAGTACGCTCCAAATCCCCGCATATGTTCTCGATTACCGAGGATGCATCGATGCAG
Organism: Ancistrus triradiatus; assembly: GCA_025084515.1. Taxonomy (NCBI): domain Eukaryota; kingdom Metazoa; phylum Chordata; class Actinopteri; order Siluriformes; family Loricariidae; genus Ancistrus; species Ancistrus triradiatus. The sequence goes on from JAJAGP010005269.1 coordinate 810, forward strand.
ACCTGTGCGTACTTGAACAGCAAAATGTCCAACAATGCATTGCCAGCTCGGTAATGCTGGATGAGAGAACTCCCAACTGGATTTATAATTTCTAAAGTAATACTGTTATTGTGTCACAAAATGAAGTTATAAGAGTTTTTTAGGCGAGAATGTAGTTTTTTTAAATTCAACTGTGCGGTCAGTTTATGAAGATAAAGCTTTCATAAAAAATGCTCAAACGATTTCGGAGATGTGACGGGAAGCTATTAACGTATTTATTATGCATTATATGTGTTATTTGTTCAGCCTGTATTCTAAATATGAACTGTCTGATATAAATTGAAGTTCATAATTAAATTCCCTTCTAAAATCAGACTTGTTTGGTGGTGGCGTATGTTTGGGAAGGTTTCCATTTTATGCTTATATGAAATCGGCCCGTTGTTACACGTACATTAAACTGTTTAATGGAAAGTAAAAGAACTGAGCACCACCACTTCTTCCACCACTGACAGGCCTTATAAAACATGTTTTAGGATTTTATCTATGTGTAAAAAGTAAACCGTGTTGTCTCCATAGCCAAGTACGCTGCTGTTCCAATTGTAGAATAACCGAACTGCGTTCTCCCGTCCTCGGGAGTATGTACTCGCAAGTCGAACTTCCTAGTACAGACTTAGGAAGTACCCGAGTCTGTACTTCGCGTAGTTGGTATTGAGAAACGGCCCATTTGTCAATATGCGTCCTTCTCTGTGCTTGTGCTGTCGTGGACTTGTGAAACGTCATCAGTCGCAGCCCAAATACTGTTGCATGTGCAAGTTCGCATCTAACGAAGTACGCTCCAAATCCCCGGATGTGTTCTCGATGCGGCCATATTACTGAGGATGCATCAGAGCAGACTTGCAGCGAAATATCCCACAATGCACTGCCAGCTCGGTAATAGCGGATGACAGGATTCCCAAGTGGATGTGGAATGTCTAAAGTCATACTGTTATTGTGTCACGAAGTTCTAAGAGTTTTTTACGCAAGAATGTAGTTCTTTAAAATTCAACTAAGCGGTTAGTTTATCAGTCAAGATACAGCTTACATAAAAAACTGCTCAGACGATTTTGGAGATGCGACGTAAAGTTGTTAATGTATTTACTATGCATTATATTTATTAGTCGTTCAGCCTGTCTTGTCAATATGACTTGTCTGATATACATTGAAGTTCACAATTAAATTCCCTTCTAAAACCACAGTTGTGTTTGGGAACGTTTCTATTGATGGTTAATGCGATCAGTACATTAAACTCTTGAAAGCACAGTAAAAGATTGGAGCACGTCTTCCATTACTGACAGGTTTTATACAACATGTTTTAGGATTTTATGTAGGTGTAAAAAGCAAACCGTGTTGGCTCCATATCCAAGTACGCTGCTGTTCCAATTGCTGAATAGCCGAAGTGCGTTGTCCCGTCATCTGAAGAACGTAGTCGCAAGTGTAACTTCCTACTCCAGAATTAGGTAGTATGCAAGTCCGAGCTTGGCGTACTTGGTATTGAGAAACGGCACTCGTGTCATCTGTACTGCATTTTATATTAATCTCTACATTATTCTGTCATGCTGATGTACTAAGCGATCTAGTAATGATCAAGCCTGCAGCTGTCACATATGTCCAGGTTTTAAGTGAAACGCGCTGCGGCGTTGAAAAGTGTAAAGTGATTTAGCGCTTTCGTTTTTAGATTTTCCGTTGTGGTGTCTCATTTTGCGCTGTCGTATTAAACATATTGATAGAGATCCATAGTAATGTCTCTGAATTCAGTGGCGAAAAGCCGATGTTTCAGTGCGATGTGCTTTCGGTCTGTGGGCGTGGCGTGCGTGTGTGTCTCTGCGTGCTGCACACAGCCGCCTGTAAAATCCTCAGAGGCGTAAAATGTCTGACATGTCAAACAAACGGTAATAACTCGAAAAATAATTTGTTGAACGACGAGATATTTGGATGTCTCATGAAAAGGAAGTATGTCTACCAAGTGAAATTTAAATGGAGTTTGCAGGTGAAAGTATAATGATTTTACACACGTTTGTTCCGCGAAAAAGTCAATGAATGTCCGTGTGCAAAGTCAGTTTCAAGCCATTTTGGACCTCTCAAACAAATGGTCATAACTCACAAAATATGTAACCAATCAATTATCTGTAATCAAGCTTTGGTCCAAAAGCAATCTCCATGAAAGACTCTCTTTGAGGAATAAATGTGGGTACATCCCCAGTTTGCCAGCAAATGTATGAGAAAATTCTTGAAATGTTTAAAAATAATGTTACTCAAAGAAAGATGGGAAGGAATTTAAATATTTCATCCTAACTTTTTTTCTGAATTTGCTTGTTTTGCATTGTCTTGTGCAAAAATGCATGGACATCCCTGGAAATATATGTTACTCTAAAATCTTAATGTACTTTCTGCAATGATTTATCATCACAGACGTGCAAATTACCTTTGCCAAGGGCACTGACACAACCTCATACTATGACAGAACCTGGCTTTGGGACTTATTGCTGAAAAGTCTGCATGGTTTCTTTCGTCTTTGGTCTGTGTGATGAAGTAAACCACCCTTACCCATCACCTGATTACTGGGATACACGTATCTCATGGTTGGTCTTGACAGTTTGAAGGCCTAAAAGAGTAGAGGCAGAAAAGTCCGTGGGTTTTACTTACCTGGAGCAGTCCATCCTCGTCACAAAGGGAGAGGAGCACTGGTAAATTAAGTGTAATGTACACCATTGATAATGTGAACGATTGTTTGTACCATCAATGCTATGGCTATGAGTGTATGGAGATTATATGTGTATAATATAGTAAGAATACAGATTGGTGTCAATGAAGAATGTAACCTGTACTCCTGTCTTACCTGTAAGAATACTGGTTTAGCCAGTAGGTCGGGCTATAGGTACAAAAACAGCACTCCAGTAATGCTGGGGGGAGAGTTGGTCAGGATATGGTCTGTAAGAGAGAAAACCACCTATATGACTTTGCAGTCATCAGTTGTAGCAGGCTTTGTATAATTCTCGTTTGTTCTGTCATGTCAGTGCGTGCCTCTGTAGGTTTGTAAATAGACATACAGTAGTGCTTGAAAGTTTGTGAACCCTTTAGAATTTTCTATAGTTCTGCATAAATATGTCCTAAAACATCATCAGAATGTACATAAAGAGAAACCAGTTAAACAAGTTAAACCAGATAAATATTATACTTGGTCATTTATTTATTGAGGAAAATTATCCAATATTACATACTAGTGAGTGGCAAAAGTATGTGAATCTCTAGGATTAGAAGTTAATTTGAAGGTGAAATTAGTCAGGTGTTTTCACTGTTACCCTTCCCAGGAGCAGTCGACCAACAAAGATCACTCCAAGAGCAAGGCATGTACTAGTTGGTGAGGTCAGAAAGGACCCCAGGGTAACTTCAAAGCACCTGAAAGCCTCTTTCACATTTACTTATATTAATGTTCATGAGTCCACCATCAGAAGAAAACTAAACAACAAATGTGCATGGAAGGGTTGCAAGGAGAAAACCACTGCTCTCCAAAAAGAATATTGCTGCTCGTTTACAGTTTGCTAAAGATCACATGTACACGCCAGAAGGCTATTAGAAGAATGTTTTGTGGACGGATGAGACCAAAATAGCTTTTTGGTTTGAAAGAAACGCGTTATGTTTGGAGAAAGGAAAACACTGCATTCCAGCATAAGAACCTTATCCTATCCATGAAACATGGTGGTGGCGGTATCATGGTTTGGGCTTGTTTTGCTGCATCTGGGCCAGGACAGCTTGCCATCATTAATGGAACAATGAATTCTGAATCATATCAGTGAATTGTAAAGGAAAATGTCAGGACATCTGTCCATGAACTGAATCTCAAGAGAAGGTGGGTCATGACAATGACCCTAAGCACACAATTCGTTCTACCAAAGAATAATTAAAGAAAAATAAAGGTAATGTTTTGGAATAGCAAAGTCAAAGTTCTGACCTTAATCTAATCGAAATGTTGTGGAAGGACCTGAAGTGAGCAGTTAATGTGAGTAAACCCACCAACATCTCAGAGTTGAATCTGTTCTGTATGGAGGAATGGACTAAAATTCCTCCAAGCCAGTGTGTAGGACTGATCAACAGTTACAGGAAACATTTAGTTGCAGTTATTGCTTCAGCGGAGGGGGGGTTCACATACTTTTGTCACTCACTAATATGTAATATTGGATGATTTTCCTCAATAAATACATGATCAAACATAATATTTTTCTCTCATTTGTTTAACTGGGTTCTCTTTTATGTACTTTTAGGATACATCCTTCTAGTACCCTCAACCGGTCGCCCAACACTACCCATGGGGTTCGCCCCATTACAAATGGTGACTGAGGTCTAAGCACCAAGCCTCAGGGAAAACTTGGTACAGGCCAAGAAACAGGGCAGAGATGGCTCCCAAGAATCCCCCAACCTCCCAATCTACTCACACAAACAGCAGTGATAAAGGTCAAGTATGCGAATCGCCCTCAGCACAGAATCCCTCGGAATTGACAATGGAGATGGCCAGCCTAAATCAGATGCTTCAAAGCTTCATTGATATGCAGCAACGGAAAGATGACGAACTGCGGAGGGAAGCAACAAGGCAAGACCAAAGGTGGCGCTCTCTATAGCACCAGTTCGGATTCCTACAGAGGGAAGTTCGCCGAGGGGAATGGGTGGCGCAGCAGGAAGCTGAAGCAAACTCTTCTACAACATCAGCAACAGCAACCACAACTACACCAGCAGCAACACACTCAAGAATCTTTAAGTCAGTGCAGGAGAATGAACTGGCACAGGAGCCAGATGGAGTGCAGACATTGATGACGCTGACAGCATGGCCAATACTCCCGCAACTTAAAGATGCAGACGACCCGAACATTATTTTATAATGTTTGAAAGGTTAATGCTGGCTGCTAGATGACCGAAAGGTGACTGGGCTTTTCATGTAGTTCCACTGCTGGAAGGAAAAGCACGAGCCGCCTATGTTGCCATGGGTGCTAACATCATCAAGTGGCGATCCTCAGGAAGTATGAGATCAGCCCAGAAACCTATAGACAGTGCTTCCATAGGGACACTATGTCAGAATGAAAGGAGGACGAAGAGCTGTACACAAGGCTTATGAACCTCTATTAAAGATGGATACATCCGAATGAGAAGATGAAAAAGGAGATAGTACATACAATCATCCTTGAAAAGTTCCTCAGCGTCATCCATCCCGAGTTACAAAACTGGATTATGGAGCAAGCGGTCAACATGGCAGAGTCTTTTGTTGCGGCCAGACAAGCAGACGGACAGTTCTGGCTTGCCAGGCCAAACTCCATCGGGCAAACTAGTAGGTCTGAGAAACATGACTATGGCATTGGGTTGAATCAGCATAGGTCTGCTTTTAAAGCACAGTGGTGTAAGAGCCGTAGTAAAACCACAGCAGAAAAACATAAAATAAGATGTTTTAGTTGCAACCAATTAGGGCACAATGCCAGTGAATGTCAATATCCATATGCTAGCACCAAACAACTCTGTTACATCCCCAGTAAAGAAAATACCTTTAGCGCACTGGAAAACAACTCTGAAACAACAATATCAGTGAAAATAAATGGTAAAACACACAGAGCATTGGTAGATACAGGGGTGAGTCAAACTTTGGTTACCCAAGCGTGCATTGAACATCTGCAATATTGTCATACAGGGGAACTAAGTGTTAAATGCATTCATGGTGATGAACAGATTTACCCCACCACCGAGATGAGCATCGCGATTAAAATAACAGTGAAAAAAATAACAGTAAAACTGCAGTCGCCAGAAGCTGACAGCTTTAGCTTTCCACATGACGTAGAACAGATGTGAAAGTCAGACGAAACGCTAAAACCACTTTTAGCTAAAGTCAGACAGGGCAGTGACAACAGTGACGGAGGTTGTCATTTAGTGGTATGATGAGATAAGCTGTACAGAATCTCTACTAATGGGGAACAGCTTGTAGTCCCCAAATGTTTGAGAGATGGCGTTCTCAGAAAGGGTCACTCAGGGCCCTGTGCAGGCCATTTTGGCCAGGCCAAAACTTTCAGTCATCTAGTGGATAGGTTATATTGGCCAGGACAATACACTCATATGGTAGAGTTTTGCAAAACATGCCCAGAATGTCAACTGTCGTCTGCCCAGAAGAGATCAGACAGGGTTCCTATGGTGAATATTCCAATCATAGACGTGCCATTTTCGCATATTTCGCAGTAGGTCCTTTGTCCAGGAGTAAGAAAGGCAACCGTTAAATCCTGGTTTTATGTGATTACGCTACTAGACAGATAAATACTGACCAATCTAATCACAAATTTACGTCTAGACAGATAAAATATGTATACACACTCTTAGGTATAAAAGGGATACATATCACGCCATATCACCTCAGACAGATGGTCTGACTGAACGTTTCAACAAGACCTTGAAGCAGTCTTTGAAAAACTGGTCAATGACTGTGGTTCAAACTGGGACACATGGCTACCTTACCTTAATGTTTATTCCTCTGCATGCTACTCAGCACAAACACAGAGGCATTGTTTACTACATATACCCAGTTAAACAAATGAGACAGAAGTATTATACTTGGTCATTTATTTATTTAGAAAAATGATCCAATATTACACGTTAGTGAGTGGAAAAAATATGTAAACCTTTGCTTTCAATATCTGGTGTGACCCCCCTGTGCAGCAATAACTGCAACTAAACATTTCCGGTAACTGTTGATCAGTCCTGCACACCGGCTTGGAGCAATTTTAGCCCATTCCTCCAAACAGGACAGCTTCAACTCTGGGATGCTGGTGGGTTTCCTCACATGAACTGCTCGCTTCAGGTCCTTCCACAACATTTTGATTGGATTAAGGTCAGGACTTGGCCATTTCAAAACATTAACTTTGGTAAAGCACTTTGGTGTGCTTAGGGTCATTGTCTTGCTGCATGACCCACCTTCTCTTGAGACTCAGTTCATGGACAGATGTCCTGACATTCTCTTTTAGAATTCTATGATATAATTCAGAATTCATTGTTCCATCAATGATGGCAAGCTGTCCTGGCCCAGATGCAGCAAAACAAGCCCAAACCATGATACTACCACCACCATGCTTCACAGATGGGATAAGGATTTATGCTGGAATGCAGTGCTTTCCTTTCTCCAAACAGAACACATTTTTTAAACCAAAAAGTTCTATTTTGGTCTCATCTATCTACAAAATATTCTTCCAATAGCCTTCTGGTTTGTCCATGTGATCTTCAAACTGCAGACCAGCAGCAATGATCTTTTTGGAGAGAAGTGGCTTTCTCCTTGAAACCATGCCATGCACACCATTGTTGTTCAGTGTTCTTCCGATGGTGGACTCATGAACATTAACATTTGCCAATGTGAGAGAGGCCTCCAGTTGTTTAGAAGTTAGCCAGGGGTCCTTTGTTACCTTGCCAATTATTACACACCTCCATTTTCCTGGAAATTTCCATTATGAGTCCTTTTTCTTCTGTGCTACAATACAATACCGGTAATAAATATTAAATGGAGCTACTGCACATACTAAGTGATTTTGAGAAGTGAATGTATGCTTGTTTTCATCATTTATGTGGCACTGATGACTGACATCCTGCCCCCACCACAGCATCACAACCTGAGTTTGATCCTATAATTGGCAAACTTGGTCACTCATCCTGTCAACAATCAGACTCCTCACTGACAATGACCCATGCTAAACTGATATACCCTAATTCTTTACTAGGTTTCAAAATTCAGTTCCCAACTTCAGAATGCTTCCTGATCAAACCCGTTCACTTCTAAACTTTAAATCAGAAGTGAAAGCATTTGCATGCTGATGGAGTACAAACCTCCCAAAAAGTTCAGATACCAGTAATGAGACAGAAAATCCAATAAGCAGGTAGACTGACACTCAAACAGCCAGACTGTCCTTTTTTCTGTGTTTTTGTTTCCTCTGTGTGAGATGACACTACTACTAGACTGGTATCCTTTTATCCATCAATCATCCATCCCACCACTGATTGTCCTCATGGAAGCAACAAAACATTCCAGTGATTCATAACTGTTGGATTCCTGCATGCTGCTATCTTATTAATCTCTGATTGCCAAGAGAGGAGAGAGAGAGGCCTGTGTTTATGAAGTATGAGAGTGCTGCTGTCTTGTTTTTTTCCCCTTTTATATACAGACTGCCAAAATACAATGATAAACAAATGTTTTTTTTTTTTTTTTTTTTGGTAACAAAGACAGTTTCACATTATCACACATTGATGAGCAGTGCAGATGTTGAGTCTAGCTAGAATGAATTTTGGAAAATACATTTTGCAGGTTCTAGTCTATAATGGTACAGTTCTTGGCAGTGAAACTATCTGTTAATGGTTTTCAAGATACAGCATCTGTGTAACAGTGTTCAGTGATCGAATATACGTACATAATGAATAATAACTTACTTATCAATGGTGCATATTGTAGCACCTTTATGGAAAACCTTATGTAGTGAGCATATGTACTAAGTAGGAAGCAATTTGAGATTTAGACTTCTCAGAGTTCAAAATATTCCTTTGTGAAATAAAACATAACTAATTACTAGATGTACACAAATAAATGAATATGAATGAATATACAAATGAACATACACTCATTGACCAAAAAAAAAAAAACTCTGCAAGAAGGAGTTGTTGGAATTGACTGAAACTTAATATCTGTGAATGTAATGATAATATATGTAAGTAATTACAATATTAGAGAGAAAGATAAGTTTATTGGGGAAACTGTACAATTGAAAGGAGATTCTAGTGTCCAGTTAGGCCGCCTCTAGCCAGAATACAAGATGAGATACAGTTGGGCATTGGAGGCAAACAGGTTCTGTAAGATATCCTGTGGCACATTTATTTGACCACATATGCTGCAGTTGGGCCTCTAGATCCTCATACATCACACCAGCAGTTGGGGAAGCATGTCGTTCCACAGCAAAGGCAGGATTGAAGCACTTACCACAAGACCTTCAAACACGAACCCGACCAACATCGGATCCCAAACAGAACCTGGATTTGTCGCTAAAGATGATACTGATCCTGTAGATAGCAGTCCAGGTTTCTCACTCATGGCACAAATGCAAACTAAGGTGATGGTGTCTGGTTGTCAATGGCAGGACAGGTATTGTGCACTATGACATCAAATTTCCTTCTGCTAATTGCCCGATCAGAGAGAAATGGTCTGAGCAGAGACAGAGGTGTGTAGTGAAGGTGACTCGTGTTTCTGGATGGTGGACAATAAAAACTGCGGGAGCTGCTTGTGCTTGTTGGTGGATCAAACGATCCTCACTACTGGTGGTCTGTCTGCACCATCTGGAATCACTGCTCTCAACACCTCCCAACCGCTAGGTCAGAACGGCCCAGATGGCGGATAATTCATCGAAACAACCACCTTGTTTCTCCCAGTTCAATGATGTGCCCCCTCTCAAAGTATGTCAACTGGGCAAAATATCTTTGAGTGTGTCTTAGAGGCAGTGAATGATTTACGTTATTTTTGTCGTCAATGACCCCTTTCTTCTAACGAAAACGAGAGAATGACTGAATTAAAATGAATGAAAAACGACAATAACTAGGATGAAATGAATGGAGACTTTTGTCAAAATGAGATGAAAATGTTTGGCAGAGATGACATCCAATCAGATCTGATTAATTTGTGGCAGGTATGACAAGTTAGGAAAAGATCCAATCATAAATTTAGTGTCTGTGGAAAGGCGGGACAAGTTGGCGCACATTTGAAGACCATCCTAGGTCAACAACATCAACACCTGGGAGAAAGAGGAGAGTCGATATATGGGCACGTTTCCTTGACAAATTTGATGTAAAGGAAAACAAGACTCTTTGTAAATCGTGTTTGGCAACTATCATTGGTAAAAAATACAACAAAGTTGAAACGGCATCTGCAGACATGTCATCCTGAAACTGCGGTCAAGCTATCCACAGCTAAATAGTTAATAAAGATTAAAATATGTTTTCAGTTCACAACATGGATATATTTTAGCTTTGTCTAAAAACATGTTCATACTATATTTAAGGAGAATTCGGGTTACATAACTCTGTTTTATACTGTAATTAATAAATGCATATTGAGCATGTGTATCTGATCTTCTGATCTTATATGTTTAATAAAGTTCATAATATTTAATTTATTCATAATATATATATATATATATATATATATTTATACTTGATTCTACTCTACAATATCTCATGAGTGTCCACATTGAGGTTGAAGCAGATCTTTGATGGAAATTGTGAGTTTTGGTGACCACTTTACTGTACAGTATACTGTTATTATCAATGCATGCATATGGACGTGAGCTTATACTGTATCTTAAGATCTTATAATATATCAATCATTCCAACTTGACCCTATTCTAGAATATCTACTGAATGTCCATACCAAATCTGAAGCAGATCCATGGTGGAAATTTAGAGTAATGTATACTTTTATTATCAATGCATGCATGTACATGTTTCATCTTAAAAGGGAAATGTTAAAAAAAAGCAATAACGTACTGCACCCTTTACATTTCATATTTTCGTAAACTAAATCTATTGTAGATTTAGTCAACTATACTCTTATTATAATTAGTCAACGAAAACTAGGCTAAAATTACGTTTTAGTCAAAAGACTTTGACTATAACTAAATCACTGTCAAATTCGCTGTCAAAATTAACACTGCATGTCTAGCAGTCAATGATCTTTCACCGAAAAGTAGGATCTGCGAGCCTTTTTATAGGGCAATGGGGGAAGCACTTTTACATCTTCTTGTGTCCCAGTGTCTAATCAGCCCACAACTGTAATCATTTACATATCTGAGATATATCTGAATGACGAATTTTGCAGCAGTCTGATATTTGTATCTGGGTGCATTATTTTTATTTTGTATTTTTTTATTTTTTGCCAAGAGTATATTTCATTTAAAAAATCTTATTGAGAATTTTTATTTTCCATGTTTTATGCAAAGCATAAATATAGATAAATAGCGTAGTATCTGGGCATATGGTTATTCTCCAGGTATCAGTAGAAAGGTAGTAGAAAAGAAGCCAAGGCATGGTCAATTTCACCCTGGATTGCTGAGCTGAACTACAGGAAATGCCATGCAAATTCTGTACAGATTCTGGGGTTTTAAAGAAAATAGTTTTATTCTTTTTTTTTTTCTTTGAAACTACTCTGTCTGCAAAGACAACATCCCTCAGTGTTCTTTTCTTTTGCCAAAAACAATGTTCTATTTAAGGAACCAGCTAGCTGAGGACCTACATGTCTGCTTTCCATATAAGTTCAGATTGTGTTTCATAAAAATTGATGTATTCTTAATAAAACACACAGAATCAGAGTGCTACTGATGGGGTATTGCTCTTATCGACCTTTAAATTGTCATCTCTCTCTCTCTCTCTGAATTTACAGCTATGATAAAGGACAGGCTTTCAGTGTATTTGTGAATATCTTTCAGCTATTGGAAAACATCCTATTCTCTTTTCCTGCAACATTTTCCTTCCTCTGAGTGTGTGTGTGTAGTGATTGCAGGACATTCTGAGGTTGCTCATAGGACTAGTTCTCATAGCTTGGACCAAAAGTACAAAGAAGTGGGAAGATCAAATTCCTTAGACCATATATTTCAGCTGCCAGTCTGTGTGGTGATAAAGATACAGTATTTCTACAACTCGTAAGTATACTACATACCAGTGGGAGCTTGTAGCTGTTAAAATTGGGGAAGCACATACTATATGTTTACATATGATCACTTCCTTTCACTGGCCAGCCATAGCAGCTTGCTCCCTATTTTTCCCCAGTGGAGTTACAATTAATTTCATAGCCTAACACAAAGACATTTTAACATATAGCACGGCTTGTTGTTTCATCTTTGTAAATTGTAAATATTGTAGTAAATAAACTGTAAGTCTTTCTGTTCAGACTTATTGATGTTTGAGAAGTCAGTCATGTTCCAGATTCTTGAACCTGATTGACAGCTGGTTATGAGGTTTTTCCCCTGTGAGAGGTTGACCAGTCATCATAAAGAGAAGCCATCCAGACAGGAAAAGCACACCCTCCAATAAACAAAGCGATGTTTTCTTTTGTGAAAAAATGCACAAAACCACACTACATTCACTACCATTGAAGATCATGCATGGCTCAAAATGACACGTTTAATTTCATATGTTCAATGAGCATCAATTTTTCATCCTTTTCATCTAAATGGTTGGTAGGCAGAAGGAGTTTGAAAGACATAACAGTGTGACATTGCAGTAAGATGTGATTATTTGATTCCCTACAATAATGAAGAATGATGTTGAATTTAGACATTTTGGTAAACTTTCATTTACATGTTTGAATGTGTCCTGCAAGTCATCACAAGAAATGCAAATGTTATATTGGTGACACTTGATGGTTTCTCATTTCTCTGTGTGAAGCACTGACAGACCTTAGTATGATCCCAGTCTCTCATTTGAAGCTTATATAGATAACATTACCAGGAAAGCATATTTGCACCTTAAATCACTAAGAGCCTAAGAGAACTAAGAGCCCAGATGCAGAAAAATTGGTTCATACTTTTGTTAGCTCTAGGTTGGACTACTGCGATGCCTTGCTTTCTGGATATTCTAGTAAATAAGCTTAAGGTAGTCCAGAATGCAGCAGCTCGAGTTTTTACTAGAAAAAGAATGATCATATCACCCCTGTTTTAACATTGCTTCCTTGATTATAAAGTAATGCTACTTTCACATAAAGAACTAAATGGTCTCACTCCACAGTACCTGAGTGAGCATTTAGTCCATTACGATACACCACAATCATTTTGATCAAAGGATGCAGGTTTATTATCAGTACACAGAGTAATGAAAACTACCACAGAAGATTTTTTTTTTTTTCTGTAGTGCCCCCCAGTTCTGACGTTTCCTCTCAGTGTATGGAAATTAGACAAAATCTCAGGCTTTAAAACTAAGCTCAAGAAACCTATCTAGTTAAGCATTTTGATAATAGATTCTCGTTCAGCTCTAGGGGTTAATGGCCATATACAACCCTGGCAAAAAGTATGGAATCACCAGTCTTGGATGAGCACTCATTCAGACATTTCATTGTGTAAAACAAACTCAGATCAAAAACATGATACAATAATAAGGTCATTCCAAAGTGCAACTTTTTGCAACCAAGCACAGGGAAAAAATATGGAATCACTCAATTCTGAGGAAAAAAGTATGGAATCATGAAAAAACAGATAAACAAAAAGACCATTCAAAATACATCACTAGTATTTAGTTGCACCACCTTTGGCTTTTATAACGGCTTTCAGTCTCTGAGGCATGGACTTGATGAGTGACAAACAGTATTCTGCATCAATTTGGTGCCAACTCTCTTTGATAGCAGTTGCCAGATCAGCTTTGCAGGTTGGAGCCTTCTTGTGGACCATTTTTTTCTCAACTTCCACCACAGGTTTTCAATTGGGTTGAGATCTGGACTATTTGCAGGCCATGTCATCGACTGAATGTGTCTTTCTCCAAGGAATGCCTTCACTGTTTTTGCCCTATGGCACGATGCATTGTCATCTTGGAAAATTATTTCATCACCTCCAAACATCTGTTCAACTGAAGGGATGAGAAAACTGTCCAAAATCTCAATGTAAACTTGTGCATCGATAGAAGAATTAACCACAGTCATCTCTCCAGTGCCTTTGCCTGACATGCAGCCCCATATCATCACGGACTGTGGAAATTTGGTTGTTTTCTTCAGGCAGGCCTCTTCATAAATCTCACTGGAACGGCACCAAACAAAAGTTCCAGCATCATCACCTTGTCCAATGCAGATTCTTGACTCATCACTGAAGATAACTTTCATCCAGTCATCCACAGTCAATGATTGCCTCTCCTTAGCCCCATGCAGTCTGTTCTTTTTCTTGTTCTTTTTATGTTTAGGTGTCAATGATGGTTTTTTCTTTTAGCTTTCCTTTATTGAAATCCCCATTTCCTTTTAGAGCGATTTCTAACGGTCGGGCACATACATTGGCTCCCAGCTTCCTCCCATTTAATGCTTCATCTGTGTAGTTGTACAGGTTTTTTTTCAGTTTTTCAAGACAAATGGCCTTAAGTTGTTTTTGTTTGTTGACGCTTTGATGTATTTCTTGGGTCTACCAGTATGCTTGGCTTTAAAACAACCATTCCATGCTGTTTGTATTTGGTCCATATCTTGGATACAAGCTGAACTGTGAAACAGCCCACATCTTTAGCAACCATGCGTGAAGAGTTACCTTCTTCAAGAAGTTTCACAATCCTCTCTTTTGTTTTCAAGGAGACATTTTTTTTTCTTGTTGGAGCCATGGTTCTTGCCACTCCACTTCGTCCAGCAGCCCTCCAAGGTGTCATGACTGCAGGTGTTTTTAACTGCAGACTAACGAGCAGATCTACTCTGAGGCAGGTGTCCATTTAGGGAAAGGAAATTGACTGGGTGTGTCCTTATTTTCTACCTCCAATCTGAGTGATTCCATACTTTTTTCCTCAGAATTGAGTGATTCCATATTTTTTTCCCTGTGCTTGGTCAATAAAAGTGACATTCACTGACTTCCACAATGTTTTCTCTTCATTTCTTTGAGTGTTCCTGAAAGCCAACAAGTTGCACTTTGGAATGACCTTATTATTGTATCATGTTTTTGATCTGAGTTTGTTTTACACAATGAAATGTCTGAATGAGTGCTCATCCAAGACTGGTGATTCCATACTTTTTGCCAGGGGTTGTAGTATGTCCATAAGTTAAGTTGTTGGTTGGTACCTTGGTGCCTCACTCTCTTAATCATTTGGGATACTGGTTCTTAATAGCTGAACATGACTTTCTGAACAGTCCATGTGTACCTGCTTGTAATTAATCTCCATGTGGCTTGAGGTTTGGTTGTCTCACCAAACCTAACATCTTGTTATCACTCCCTTTGCTAAGCTGCAAGTGTTGTCACATCCTTGCATGGACCGCCGTTTCCTAATTTAATAACTTAACCATGAACTTTCTATGCTATTAATTGTGAAAGTTCAATAATGCACATTTATTAAAATTCTTACATGGAACATGTTCTGCCTACTGCATAATCACAATCTCAAACAACATTGATTAAACTTACAATTTTTTATTAATTGATCTTGTTGTCCAGTCTCACCCAGAGGAGGACTCTCTGCAAGGTTTCTTCCTAATTGGTCTCATTGAGTTTTCCTTTACAGTGACTTGAGTTAGACTTGAGTTTTGTAAAGTTACTTGGAGATGATATCTACTGTAAAAAGCACTATACAAATAAATTGTATTGAATTTGAATTAATCAGGACTGGCTTACCATATCCAAGCAGCCACACACAAGCCTCACCATGTACAATGCCAACAGGAGTTGTATAATCTCCACCACCATTAAACTCCATTAGACACAATTAGAATAGGGGAAATAAGTAATAAATCATTTTTCACCATCTGGAAATCAGATGGATTAATCTATCTATAGTTTGGGAATGGCTAGAGCTTTTCAGTTCCAGTTCATTAACTTTTTATTGGTACTCCATACAATGACATTCTATGTAGAACTATGTTCTTCCAATATGGTTGCACCTGTAATATATTGAAATGTTGTGTGAGGTCAGTTTAACTTTCAAGCACCACTGTGTGTGTGTGTGTGTGTGTGTGTATATATATATATATATATATATATATACACACACACACACACATATACACACACACAGTGGTGCTTGAAAGTTAAACTTTTTCTGTAACTGATGATCAGTCCTGCACACCGGCTTGGAGGAATTTTAGACCATTCCTTCACCAGAACAGCTTCAAATCTGGGATGTTGGTGGGTTTCCTCTCATTAACTGCTCGCTTCAGGTCCTTCCACAACATTTCAATTGGATTAAGGTCAGGACTTTGACTTGGCCATTCCAAAACATTACCTTTATTCTTTTGTAACAATCTTTGGTAGAACGACTTGTGTGCTTAGGGTCATTGCCTTGCCGCATGACCCACCTTCTCTTGAGATTCAGTTCATGGACAAATGTCTTGACATTTTTCTTTAGAATTCGTTGATATAATTCTGAATTCATTGTTCCATCAATGATGGCAAGCTGTCCTGGCCCATATTAAGCAAAACAGCCTCAAACCATTCACAGATGGAATAAGGATCTTATGCTGGAATGCAGAGTTTTCCTTTCTCCAACACTGGTAATACTTTTCCTTTAAACCAAAAAGTTCTATTTTGGTCTCATCCATCCACAAAACATTCTTCCATTAGCCTTCTGGCTTGTCCACATGATCTTTAGCAAACTGCAGATGAGCAGCAATGTTCTTTTTTGAGAGCAGTGGTTTTCTCCCTGCAGCTCTGCCATGCACACCATTGTTGTTCAGTGTTCCTCTGATCGTGGACTCATGAACATTAACATCAGTCAATGTGAGAGTGGCCTTCAGTTGGTTAGAAGTTATCCTGAGGTCCTTTGTGACGTCAACAACTATTACTTGCCTTGCTCTTTTAGAGATCTTTGTTGGTCGACCACTCCTGGGCAGGGTAACAATGGTCTTGCATTTTCTCCATTTGTACACAATCTGTCTGACTGTGGATCGGACTGTGGATCTAAAGTGTCCAAACTCTTTAGAGATGGTTTTGCTCCACATGCATGAGCATCAACACTTTTTCTCAAAGATATGTTGTCCCCAAAAATCTCCATTGTTCATGCCATGAAACACTTCCACAAACATGTGTTGTGAAGAGCAGACTTTGATAGATCCCTGTCCTTTAAATAAACCAGGGCTCCCACTCACACTTGATTGTCATCCCATTGATTGAAAACACCTGACTCTAATTCCACCTTCAAATTAACTGCTAATCCTGGAGGTCACATAATTTTGCCACTCACTAATATGTAATCATGGATCATGGATCATTTTCCTCAATAAATAAATGACCAAGTATAATCATTAGTTTAAGTGGGTTCTTTATATCTACTTTTAAGACTTTGTTTTAGGTCATATTTATGCAGAGATATAGAAACTTCTCAAGGGTTCACAAACTTTCAAGCACCACTGTGTATATATATATATATATATATATATATATATATATATATATATATATATATACACACACACACACACACATATATATATATATATATATATATATATGTGTGTGTGTGTGTGTGTGTGTGTGTGTGTGTGTGTGTGTATATATATATATATATATATATATATATATATATATATATATATATATATATATATATATATATATTTAAATAAATAATATATACACACACACACACACACACACACACACAACAAAATACAGAAATAAAACAAATAAGCCCCAAATTTCATACTGAATATGCATTACTACTGTTAGTACCTTCCACCAAAAAGTAGGCCCACAACAAATTAGCTGTTGCTGTACAATGGTAACAATTCCCTATCCTGCTGCAAGACATGTGGTTTATATAACACTACTAAGTACTGCTACTTTGAATTACAATGTGAAAATAAGCAATGGCAAAATGTACTAAAACTAAAGTACTAAAAAGTACTGAAACTCAATATAAAATTATTTAATAATTAAATGATAGTGTAGTTATTTAGTAAGGTTATTGCATTATTTGCATGTGTTTGTGTGCATAAAGCTCATCATTAGTAGACAATGTGTAACTTGTTAGTTGGTAATGCGTTAGCAAAGTGGTACCATTTTGATGTGAAAAAGATGTACAGACATTTCTGATAACGATTCTCAACCAATCAGATTGTAAAGTTGGAACTAACTGTTGCATAATACCCAGCATCAGCATCTCAAAAATGGTATTATAGTTATAATGTAAGAAAACCATAGAACACTTTGTGCCATGGTCTGCTGAAGCCCCACATAAAAAGAATGTGTATACAGGGATGTGTTTGAGTGTATGGAGTGGATAAAGTGAATGGAGGGTAATCTGTGTCTCATTGTGCCGCGGCTTTGTTTTATCTTGGTGAGTGAGTGCCCACAAGTGTATAAAAGAGCATGAGAGCACTGGATGGACAGAGTAATCACCGAAATAATGATTTTGTTTGGACATAAGCCTGAAGCACTACACACACATAAACAAACTCATTCAGCTTTCCAACTACCTTTGCCATACCATCATTAACAAAGCCTATTATAATGGCTGTCTATTTTAAGTTCTAAAAACATCACTAATAGGACTAACCTTGACTTTAACCTTCTGTTAGTCTAATTTAATGTAACTAATATAATTTCTAAACTAATGCCACTAAAGTAATTTGTGTTCAGTTCTTCATATTAATGTATGAATTCTGTTCTATTAATGTAATCAATCTTGGGATTAACCTTATCTGTCACATTTATTTACATTTTCAGGCAACACTAGGTTGTGTAAAACTATTTTACTATACAACTGTGCAAATCAAAAAATAAAACTTAGTTGAACTTTTTCAGAATATTGAAGAACTCCAATGATTTTCTATGATTGCTTTGATAATATTAATTATATATTCAATGCTTAATCAACATACTGTTGTCCAGCAAGAATAGGCTTGCCTGTCATCTTTATTTGTTGTAAGAATACAGTACCATTGTGTAGTCTGTAGAGATGAGCTACACAAATCAGTGAGAGACCCAAATGACCGAAGTAGAGTGAGTTTGTTCAGCATCACTTCAAATAAAGTTGTGTAACTATGCTTGCTGTGCACTGTCCTTTACAGAGCTCTCGGGATGCATGACACTGCATAGACTGTGCTGACACTTTTAAAGTACAGCATATATATATATATATATATTTTTTTTTTTCTTATTAAAGACCTGTTTCTATTCCTAACATTACCAGAAAAAGTTTATGAATTAAAACACCTGTTCAGTAAACATCAAATAAATATATAAATTCTGACCGTGCATTTTATTAAAACATAAATCCATAACTAAAGCTGTTGATACATGATGTAATACAGCATTGTTTTGGGGCTGCCGTTGGGCAACACGGACTTTCAACTCAATCCACAAATCTTCTATGGGGTTGAGGTCTGGAGACGGGCTAGGCCACTCCAGAACCTTGAAATGCTTTTTACGGAGCCACTACTTCATTGCCCGAGCAGTGTCTTTGGGATCATTGTCATGAGGAAGACCCAGCCACGTTCCATATTCAATGCTCTAACTGATGGAAGGAGGTTTTGGCTTAAAATCTCAAGATACATGGCCCCGTTCATTCTTCCCTTAACACTGATTAGTAGTCCTGTCCCCTTTGCAGAAAAACAGCCCCAAAGCATGTTTCCACCCCCATGCTTCACAGTAGGTATAGTGTTTTTGGGATGCAACTCAGTATTCTTTTTCCTCCAAACACGCGAGTTGAATTCTTACCAAAAAGTTCTATTTTGGTTTCATCTGACCACATAATATTCTCCCAATCCTCTTCTGGATCAACCATATGCTCTCTGGCAAACTTCAGACGGGCCTGGACATGTACTGACTTAAGCAGGGGACACGCCTGGCACTGCAGGATCAGAGACCCTCTTGGCGTAGTGTGTTACTTACTGATGGTAGCCTTTGTTACTTTGGTCCCAGCTCTCTGCAGGTTATTCATCAGGTCCCTCCGTGTAGTTATGGGATTTTTGCTCACCATTCTCATGATCATTTTGACCCTACGGGATGAGCTCTTGCATGGGACCCCAGATCGTGGAAGATTATCAATGGTCTTGTATGTCTTCCATTTTCTTACAACTGCTCCCGCAGTTGATTTATTCACACCAACCTAATGTAAATACACTCTTTCCAGCCTGGTGCAGGCCTACAATTTTCTTCCTGGTGTCCTTTGACAGCTCTTTGGTCTTGGCCATGGTTGAGTTTGGAGTCTGACTGTTTGAGGCTGTGGACAGGTGTCTTTTATACAGATAATGAGGTCAAACAGGTGCCATTAATACAGGTAACGAGTGGAGGGCAGAATAGCTTATTAAAGAAGAATTTTCAGGTCTGTGAGAGCCAGAAATCTTGCTTTTTTGTGGGTGACCAAATACTTACAGAACTGTAAATACTTACAGAAATGTAAATTAACTTTGCCAAGAGCACTGGCATAACCCCATAAAATGGTGGACCCTGGCCTTTGGATAATAGTCAAAAGCCAGGCTGATAATAGTCTGGTTGGTCCTTTTCATCTTTGGACCAGAGCACAAGATGTCCATTTCTTGTAAGAAAAGATCTGGAATATTGGATCATCTTGTCACAATACATGTTTCTACTGGATACTACTCCATACCTGATGTCTCTGAGCCCAGATAAGTTGATGAACATGGAATGCCATATTGTAGTGCTTGAGAAAGGTGTGCCAAAGGAATTCAGTGACATTGATGCAGTGCCGTCTGAGGGATCGGAGATCACTTTTCTTCGGTTTAGGCTTGTGCCCTTTAACTTTATACACTGAAATTCCTCCAGATTTCTTGAATCGTTTAGTGATATTATGCACTGTCCCTTCTAATACTTCTATGTTTTTAAGCATTTCAAGGTTGTTTTTTTTTCAAAGTGAGGTAACTTCATATTTCCCAATGCAACTATTCTGGTCTTGTTTGGAGTTGTATTATCAAATGTCAAGAAATATAATGTTTTGTGAAATGCTTGTTCATTTAGTTTTTTAAGAAAATTAAGCTCTGTTGATTTTAAGGTTCTGTTAACACATTATCACATTGGCTCCACAAATGTGTCTGTTAGTTTCAATCTGGATGCTTTGTGATGGTGGTTGCTTTTCTGAATGTCAACTGTGCATTTTATATGTTGGTTTAGGATCTGAAATCATCAACCAAAACATTTGCTGTTTTGATAAATAATGGCATGCTATCTAAGTTTGTATTCCTATTGAGGTGACCATATTAAAAAGAATTTGACAAGAGCCCTCATTTTTTTCATTCAAGCCGTTAACTCCTTACAAATTCCCCTTCTTTCACATTGTTGATGCCTGTGTTGTTGTTGTGAGAGGCGAAAGGGAAGGTCACGAGGAATATAACGAGTCCATTTTTTATTCAAAGACTTTGAAAATTCATATGTATTGTGTGGGGTATCTAACATGGTTAAAGTTTTGTGAGTAGAGGTGTATGTATGTGTGTGTGCGTGCGGGTGTGTGTGTGTGAATGAACCCCCCTCTGCTTATTATTTGTCTCACACTGCGGGTTTCTCTTACAGCCCAGCCAAGCAAAATGAGTCAGAGGAGACACTCAGCACAGAGCCAGCGCTGAGAAAATGGTGTGCGTGTGTGTGTGTGTGTGTGTGGGCGTACTGCCTATAGTAGACGTGTAAGCACTACTAAGCAATTGGAAAGAAAAAGGCGAAGGTAAACAAAGAAAACCTACCATTTCATGAAAGGAACCTGCCTAGAGAAACAAACAGCTGAAAAGGTGCACTTTAATTCCTCCCACCTCCAGTTAAGAATGTGTTTAAAAACAAAAGCTTTCCTATACTAATTTCCCTCTTCTAGTCTCATTATACTCAGCACAGGAGATCTCAAAGGCAGAGCACAATTTTCCTGTCATGAGCATGTCTGTGTAGCCTCAAAGCTAAGCTTAAAATGCTGCAAAATTCTCAAGAAGCTACAAGCAGTCCACAGGATGCTAAACCACCACATACACTGAGCTAGCTGAGTGTTAGTGCCAAGCTAGCTACTTATTATTCTCACAGTTTTGGTATGATGCACTTTACAGTGGGGAAGCCATGACAGCTCTGGTGCGGATGCGCGTAGGTGAGGAAACAGCAGAAGACATTATTTGCTATAGCCTTAAAGCACGTATGTATACAGTGGTTATTTGCAGCAGCTTTATTACATTGCAACGCATGAGACTCCTCTCAGTGCCTAGGAGATCAAAGAGAGACAGGTTTATGAAAGTGTCCAGAAAGCATCTATGAAAGATAAAGAAGTGAAGACTTAGATGTACACTATTGATGACACAAGTGTAATGAAAGATCCACTTTTCAGTGTAGGCTAACAAAATTCCTGATTTTCAAAATGACACATATAAACACAATGCTGTCAGTTTTTAGGTACATCTACCTTGTGCCTATACAAAAACAAACAAACAAAAAAAATCGCCATGGACATAGTTCTGCAACTCTATATCTACATACCGTGCCAAAAATGTCTAATAAAGTTTTATGTGAAAGGTGTGCAGCAAACCCTGTTTTTGGAGTGGACAATATTTACACAAAAAATGTCTGCTAACGGGACTATGATAGTCTAGCCATTAGGGTAGTGGACTCTGCACCAGAAGGTCAAGGGTTCAAATCCCACATTTGCCAAGCTGCTACTGTTGGGTCCTTGAGCAAGACCCTTAACACACAATTGCTTGGATTGTAAGATAGTATCAACTGTAAGTCGCCCTGGGTAAGGGTGTCTATTAAATGCTGTAAATGTAAACTATTAAAATGTTAATGCAATGATATGTATTCAGACACAATTCCATTATTTCCCTTTTTTAACATTCCATCTTTTTATTTTTTTATATTATCTACCCTAAATGCACAATTATAAATGTAAACCTGTGTGTGTTTGCCATATCATTTGAGTGAGTATATGCATATTATGAACTGCTTCATATAGCTTTTAAAAGCTTTAGAATTTCCTAAACTAGTTTGTGGAAGCACCTTCTAATTAGCAAAAATCCTTTTTCAAATGCTTTTTTAGGGTTGTCCACCACAACGAACCATCCACATATTAGATTTGGCACATCTTTTCATGCCAGATGCAGTAACTGGCACAGCCCTCCCCATTTATCTGGGCTAGGGACTGGCACTAGGAGTACACTCTAGCCGGCTGGGGTTTATCCATAAATGTGCCACTTGACCTTCATGTTTGCAAGTCACACCCAGGTTTGAACCAAGGCCCTCTGACACTGCCATTTACAACAGCTTGCAATACCCATTAAACTTCAGAGGCTCGTACCCCTTATAATTAGTGAACGCTGTTATTTTAGCTGTTTAATAAACTTCAACATCCCCAGCAAGTCAGTTCATCAACTTTCTGCCCTGCTAAAAAAAATCCCTAAATAAATGATAGACACCCTGACTTGCTTGTACAGAGCTCTGATCATAACTTTACCTGAAACTTGATGAACTGGAATACCAACAGTGAGCCTGTGCTTATTTTCTGACAAAAGTGCTTGACCTCACAGTCATGTTCCAAGTCAAGTCAAGTCAGATCTATTTAAATAGCGCTTTTTACAATGGAGCATTGTCTCAAACCAACTTTATAAGTTTAGATTATCTCCTAATAACTACGTCCAATCCCAAATTGAGCAAGCCTAGGGCGACAGTGGCAAGGAAAAACTCCCTGAGTGTTATAGAAAAAAACCTTGGGAGGACCAAGACTCAAAAAGGGACCCAACCTCCTTGGGCGGTGTAGATGATAAATCTAAAAACTTCCAAAACTGACTTTAAGAATAAAGGCTGTTGAAGCAGTGGATATCAGTGTGGTCTAATAAAGACAAAGGTCTTTTGATCATTTGATTCAATATGTAGAATAAGCATATACACTGGGGCAAAAAAGTACTTAGTAAGCCACTGATTGTGCAAGTTCTCCTATTTAGAAAGATGAGAGAGGTCTGTAATTTTCATCATAGGTACACTTCATCTAGTATAGATAAATGAGAAAAAAAAATCCAGGAAATCACATTGTAGGATTTTTCAAGAATTTAATTGTAAATGATGGTGGAAAATAAGTATTTGGTCACCACCCAACAAGCAAGATTTCTGGCTCTCACAGACCTGTAACTTTAAGAAGCTCTTCTGTCCTCCACTCATTACCTGCATTAATGACACCTGTTTGACCTCGTTATCTGTAAAAAAGACACCTGTCCACAGCCTCAAACAGTCAGACTCCAAACTCGCCAAGATCAAAGAGCTGTCGAAGGACACCAGGAAGTAAATTGTAGACCTGCACCAGACTGGGAAGAGTGAATCTACAATAGCCAAGCAGGATGGTGTGAATAAATCAACTGTGGAAGCAATTGTAATAAAACGGAAGACCACTGGTAATCTCCCTCGATCTGGGGCCCCACGCAAGATCGCATCCCGTGTGGTAAAAATGATCATGAGAACGGTGAGAAAAAATCCCAGAACTACATGGAGGAACCTGATGAATGACCGCATCTGGAGGAGGAAGAATGCTGAGTTGCATTCCAAGAACACCATACCTACTGTGAAGCATGGAGGTGGAAGCATCATGCTTTGGGGCTGTTTTTCTGCAAAGGGGCCTGGACGACTGCTTCCTGCTAAGGGAAGAATGAACAGGGCAATGTATCGTGAGATATTAAGCCAAAACCTCCTTCCATTAGTGAAAGAATTGAAGATGGAACATGGCTGGGTCTTCCAGCATGACAATGATCCCAAACACACCACTTGGGAAACGAAGGAATGTCTCTGTAAATGCGCTCTGGCCCGCACTCACACTAGCCTCACACAGAAACGCGCTCCGGCGCGCTTTCTTCATGCTTTCGTCATCACCATACTCGCTCGTGCAGCACACTTCATGGTTGTACATATGATCGGGTAATCACATACGTTTATGCCGTTCTTTGCTTTCGTTTTGTGCGCGCTGTGCAGCTGCCTCCCTAAGCACCAGATGCAGAAAAATAGTTCATCATTAGTACATTTATTATAAGGCTCATTAGGGCTGTGTGTCAGCACACAAAGAGAAACAAAAAGTCACATAGTAAGTACAAGCATAAAGTCTGCTGTGCAGCCGAAATACAGCGCATCGCATAATCAATGCACCTTATTATAAGGCTTATGAGGGCTGTGTGTCAGCGCCAACAAATAGAAATAAAAAAGGCATGTATAAGTATAAGCATAGAGTCCGCTGTGCAGCATAAGAAGTCGGAGCACAGTGCGTTGCATTATCAATGCGCTTAGACATATTAGGGCTGTGTGTCAGCGTCAACAAAAAGAAATAAAAAAGCCATGTATAAGTATAAGCATAGTGTCCGATGTGCAGCGCGAGAAGCCGGAACAGAGTGTGCTGCATTATCAATACACTTATTATAACGCTTATTAGGGCTGTGTCAGCGCAAACAAAGATAAAGAAAAAAAGCATGAAGTCCGCTGTACAGCACGATAAGCCGAAATTCAGCGCGTCGCATAATAAATGCACCTTATTATAAGGCTTATTAGGGCTGTGAGTCAGCGTGCACAAAGTGAAATAAAAAGCCATGTGTAAGTATAAGCATAGAGTCCGCAGTGCTGCATAATCAATGCACTTATTATAAGGCGTATTAGGGCTGTGTATCAGCACGAACAAATTAAATACAAAGCCATGTATAAGTATAAGCATAGAGTCCAATGTGCAGTATAAGAAGTCGGAACACAGTGAGCTGCATAATCAATGCACTTATTATAAGGCGTATTAGGGCTGTGTGTCAGCGCAAACAAAACAAAACCAAAGAAAGGCACAAAAGTATGTAATTACCCGATCACATATGTACAACAATGAAGTGCGCTGTGCTGTGTGGGCGCGTCTGTGATGACGAAAGAATGCCGGAGCACGATTGCACTCACACTGCAAACGTACCGAGCTGGAGTCCAGCGAACCGCCCACCTATTTCAAGCGCGCCCGGGTGCGCTTGGGAGCACTCACACTAGCAAAACTAACTGCGCTCGGGTACCAAACGTGCCCGGGCGCGATTCGACTTGCCTAGTGTCAGTACACCCTACATGATTGTTAAGGCAAATATGTCATATGTCATCAGCCAGTCACATCAGTTCAAAGCATTTAGGTTCAACCTGAGCATCAGAATGCAGAAGAAATGTGACTTAAGTTACTTGTGTGATTTCAAACACAAAAAATATAAATAGAAAATAACCACAGAAAAATAACCTCATTAAAGAGTAAATCACTCCCTGACACCACAAGAAAATGCCAGCAAATGGAAAATGTGAACGATGAAAAAGAAAACTGCTTTTGTTGACAAGATACACGCTGATATGCCTAGACTTCATAATCACCAGCAACACGTAGGAATAGAAATCAAATACTTATGAGTTGGTCCAGTCACCCCAGGAACCCATCAATGACAATAGGTAAGCTCAGTCACTCAAATGGTCATGCACCACTGGGAAGTAAATTTCTCTGCTGTGCACCATCTTTCACAGTTCCTAACAGAGTTTTCAGCGTCACTTGTGACAGAAGGAGGAACGTGCTAACTGGAAAATACAGAAAAGTGGGTCACTTCCACTGTAGTCAGAAGCTCTTAAGCTGATGATAAACACTTATTTTATCAACCATTATACAGCTCCATCTGCAGTCTTAACTTATTAGTATTGCTATATATTTTCTTTTTTTGTTTGAAATGACTGCATGTCTGTAAGGATTGGAACAATGATATAGCTATACAGTGGTGCTTGAAAGTTTGTGAACCCTTGAAAAATATATATAATCCTCCATAAATATGTCCTAAAACCATAAAGTCCTAAATGTAGATATAAAAAACCCAGTTAAACAAATGTGACACAAAATATTATACTTGGTCATTTATTTATTGAGAAAAATTATCCAATATTATTATTGAATTCTGTCCATGAACTGAATCTCAAGAGAAGGTGGGTCATGCAGCAAGACAATGATCCTAAGCACACAAGTTGTTCTACCAAAGAATGGTTAAAGAAGAATAAAATTAATGTTTTGGAATGGCCAAGTCAAAGCCCTGACCTTAATCCAATCAAAATGTTGTAGAAGGTCCTGAAGCGAGCAGTTCATGTGAGGAAACCCACCAACATCCCAGAGTTGAAGCTGTTCTTACAGAGAAATGGGCTAAAATTCTTCCAAGCCGGTGTGCAGGACTGATAAACAGTTACAGAAAATGTGTAGTTACAGTTATTGCTGCACAGGGGGCTCACACCAGATACTGAAAGCAAAGGTTCATATATTTTTGCCACTCACTAATATGTAATATTGGATCATTTTCTCCAATAAATAAATGATCAAGTACAATATTTTTACGTCATTTGTTTAACTGGATATTCTTTATCTACTTTTAGAACTTGTGTGAAAATCTGATGATGTTTTAGGTCAAATTTATGCAGAAATATAGAACATTCTAAAGTGTTTCCAAACTTTCAAGCACCACTGTATTTGTTTTAGGGTAGGACTTGTAAAATATTTGTACACAGTTTAATTTTTGTTTGTTTTCAGGTTGGTAAAAAGAAAGTTTAATACATTATAAATAAAGCTCTGTAAGCTTGGGGTTAATCTGGTTAATTTAATTAATATTTAGCCTCTCACACTCCAAGGCACAGTGAATCCACATTTTTCTCACTTTCTCTTGTAGCATAGTTGTAGCCTAAATGTACATCCATGTAAGTGTACTGAACTTCCCTAATGTACTGTGGTTGGTAGAGCAACATTATTACCATGCAGTAAACACTACAGAGTGTTGAGCCCAGAGTTTTTTTTTTGTTTTTTTTTGCCTCAACCAGTTCTTAATGTGATTACATTGTTTAGCAGTTGTTTTTTTTACCATGCTCTCCAGATATCTCAACATTATTTGTCGTAGTAAGATATTCTAAAAAGGTTGGTCAGTACATGTTTAAAGGGATGTCATGGCTGAAATGTACTTCTATAGTTTTGTAATGGTGCTATGTGCCACACTTTGCCTTTACTCACTTTGCTTTTCATGTAACTGCTGTAATCAATACAATCAAGCACACCCATTAACATAACGCACCCAGATATAATGCATTTATGTTTCAAGCATACAGTGTGTGAAAAAGTGTTTGCCCCCTTCCTGATTTCCTATTTTTTTGCATGTTTGTCACACTTTAAGTGTTTCGTAACATCAAACCAATTTAAATATTAGTCAAAAACAACACAAGTAAACCCAAAATGCTGTTTTTAAATGAAGGTGTGTATTATTATGGGAGAAAAAAATCCAAATCTACATGGCCCTGTGTGAAAAAGTGATTGCCCCTAAACCTAATAACTGCTTGGACAACCCTTAGCAGCAACAACTGCAACCAAGTGTTTGCGATAACTTGCAATAACTCCTTTACAGCATTGTGGAGGAATTTTGGTCCACTCATTTTTGCAGAATTTTTGGAATTCAGCCACATTGGAGGGTTTTCGAGCATGAACGGCCTTTTTAAAGTCATGCCACAGCATCTCAATAGGATTCAGGTCAGGACTAGGCTGCTCCAAAGTCTTAATTTTGTTTTTTTTTCAGACCTAGTTGTTATTAGGTCATGGGTACACACATATGGCTCTGGACATACCAGATATACCGTCATAAAATTGTTTGATCTTCCGACAACCATGAGCATCTCCCACAGTTTCATTGTCCACCATCCAGACACAGGTGGCACCTTCACTACACACTCCTGTCTGTGCCCGGACTATTTCCATGCACTTAGCAGAAGGAAATTTGTTGTCATTTTGCCCATTATGCATCCTGCCACCATCACCTTTGTTTGTAGTTGTGTCGTGAACGAGAAACCTGGACTGCTACACAATGGAACCGTATTGTCTTTAGTGATGAATCTATGTTCTGAAAGGGTTGAGATAACAGTCAGGTTCAAATATGGAGGCCTTGTGGTGAGGTTTTCAATCATGTCTATGCTGTGGAGTGACACACTGCCCCAACTGCTGGTGTGATGATCTGGTGAGCTATTGCATATGACAATCCAACGGTCAACCTTAGTAGTGACACCAGGAACACTAACAACTCAGCGATGTGTTAGACATCGTGCGGCCAAATGTGTTGCCTCTCATGGCAGGTCTTTGAACTGGCATTTTTGAGGAGGATAATGCTTTCCCAGGAATGTCTCCACCACATTGCAACACTTCCTTGGCCTGCCTGGTCACCAGGTTTATCACCAATCAAGCATTTGTGGGACAAGCTGGAATGCCAGTTTTGGCAGTGTGGAGAATCACAAATGTGCCACAGGATACTGCACGGAACCTGTTTGCCTCCATGCCCAAACATCTCTCATCTTGTATCCAGGCTAGAGGCTGCCCAAGAGGGTAGTAGAACCTCCTTTCAGTTGTACAGTTTTCCCCAATAAACTTGTCCTTTCACTGTAATATTGAAATCAATTGCAAATATCATCATTTCATTCAAACTTGTTAATTTTCAAACAGTTCCGTCTTGGTGCGTTATTTTTATTTATTTATTTATTGTCACAGAGTGTTTAAGAGTTACGTTGGTTATTGCCATCAGTGGTGAATGAACAAATGAATGAATGAATGAATGAATGAGAATAAATATTGTTTGACCACCATTTTTCCCAGTATTTGCAGTACAGCTTGTTGGCATTATGACACATTGCGTACTATTTATACACAGCATCGTTGTGGTTCTGTCAACCATTCATTTAGCCATGTCGTGTGTCTGTCAATTATACTGGCTCTTCTTGAAAATAATTGTGTTTGGCAACTGGAGCCAATTATTTTGACACCTTGCACTGCATTTAGCATTTGTGCTTGTATTTATTGGCATTGCACTCCTGTCAGATCTACAGCTTATAGTCAGTCTTGACCAGTGTTGCCAACTTAGCGACTTTGTCACTATATTTAAGGACTTTTCAGACCCTCTAGTGATTTGATTTTTTAAGGACTAGCGACAAATCTAGCGACTTTTTGTGGTGTTATTGGAGACTTATGGAGACTCTGAGATGAACACACATGCTGAGATAAAGTTACTGTCCTCAGCGAGCAGCGGGTGCTGCCGTGATCCCCATCCAACAACACTCACAGTGAAGTCTCACAATCAGAGCAGACCCACACCGCTCCATGTCCACACTGCAAATGAACTGTGCATGCCCAAACCCACCGCTGAATGACCCCGTCCCGTATTTACAGAGCGGGATGTAAATATAAATGCATCTTCAGTGTGACACCAAAAGAAATCACTGCATTTAACTCACACAGTCTGTCAGTCACTCACGCTCGTCCACAGTGTGCACCTCTTTGTGAAAAGCTAAACATCTAGCTAGCTAGCTAGCTCGCTCATCATGTCTCAGTCTAAACTGTATGCTCAAAAATACAGGAAGGAGTGGGAATCAAAGCCTGAATTCAAAGGCTGGTTGAAGCCGTTTATTGGAGATGATACACGGGCATACTGCCTGTATTGTAAGGCTGATTTCTACGCCAAACTTTGAGATATAAAAAAACACATAACTTAAAAACGTACTCAAAAGGCAAACCCTTATAACATTTCTGTTCAAAGCAACCTGCTGTTTATGAGTAAAAAAATGGACTCTGCAAAAAAAGCTGAAGCCACCATGGCATTAGCTATCGCTGAACACTGCTCATGCTCTCATGTGATCACATTGGGGAAGCATGTAAAGCTGCTTTCTCAGACTCCACTGCTGCTACTCACTTCAAAATGCACAGAACAAAGTGCACAGAAATGATTAATGGTGTTCTGGCACCATACTTTCTAAAAAGCTTGGTCGCAGATGTGGGCAGCCAGAGTTTCAGCCTCCTCGTTGATGAGTCCACAGATGTAAGTGTTTCTAAGTAGCTGGGGGTTGTGCTAAGGTAATTTAGTGACACCAAACACACAATTGTCTCAACATTTCTGGGGCTTGTTGAGTTGGAGGGAGGAGATGCAAGATCTATAGCCAGAGCTGTTGTGGCTTTTCTGGAAAAGTTTTGTCTTAAAAAAGAGAAACTGACAATGCCTCCTTTATGACAGGGATTAATAATGGGGTCCACAAAGTGCTGAAGGAGGAATATGGCCTCAAAGATCTGATTCTTATTCGTTGTGCGTGTCACTCTCTGCAGCTTGCTGTAAGTCATGCTTCCAATGACACCATCCCCCGTAGTGTGGAGTACTTGGTACGGGAGACTTATAAATGGTTTTCAGTGTCTCCAAACCCTTACAAATAACCAAGGTGTGTGCCACATGTTGGCTCTCCATTGAACCAGCGGTTGCACGCATTTTGGACCAGTGGGAGGCTCTTAAACTGCATTTTGCATTCACAAAGTCCAGTGAACACTGCTACATGGCTGAGGTTTTACACTCCATGTACAGTAATGCTCAAAACATCTTGTATCTGACTTTTTTGAAGTCCGTGCTGGGTGAGGTACAGTTGGCCAACAAGGCTTTTGAGGGAGAGCAGGTAGATCTTCTTAATTCTTCTTGACAGCTTGGTTAGTTTGATAAAGTCTGTAAGTAGCAGGGTGCTGATTCCACTGGCACATATTGATGTACTCAAAGAGCCAATCGATGAATACATAAGTCCCAAACCATACCTTGGTTACCTTTTTGAGTCAAAGGCAGCTGAGCTCCACCTTGTGCCCGAGGAGAAGAACAGTGTCCATAAGCGGTGTGTAGCCTTCGCTATTTCCCTCACTAATGAGTTGAGGGCGAGACTGCCAGACAACACTGAAGCATTGCAGTACATGTCAGTTTTCAATGTAGAGAAAACTCTAAAGCACAAGAAGAGCCTGGGAGAAGTAGAAAAAATAGCCAAGCTCATTGGTTACTCTCCTGCAGATATAGACAAGACTGTCCAGCAATGGCGTGCCATCCATCTTAATAAGTGGAATGAAACAAAAAACACAGTGGGCTTCTGGAGCGAGATTTGAAAGTTCAGGGATGCAGCTGATAACAACCCATTTCAGGAACTTGCCATACCTGTTGTGTCTGTGTTGTCTTTGCTACAGTCAAATGCTGAAGTTGAGAGACTATTCAGCCAGATGAGTGTGGTAAAAACCAAACTAAGAAATTGAATGTCTAGGGACTAGGGAGTTTTTCCTTGCCACTGTCGCCCTAGGCTTGCTCAATTTGGGATTGGACGTAGTTATTAGGAGATAATCTAAACTTGTAAAGTTGCTTTGAGACAATGCTCCATTGTAAAAAGCGCTATATAAATAAATCTGACTTGACTTGAAATCTGAATGTCCTTGGACACCCTTAACTCAATCCTGTATATCCGATATGGTCTCAGAGACGCTATCAGCTCAACTACTGAGCTAGCATGTTCCAACTCGGAACGACAAGATGCTATCGGCTCAACTACTGAGCTAGCATGTTCAAAAACACCAACATCCATCACTATCGGCTCAAATACTGAGCTAGCAAGGTCAGAAAAACCAACATCCACCGCTATCGGCTCTAATACTGAGCTAGCGAGGTCAGAAACACCTACATCCACCACTATCACCTCTAATACTGAGCTAGAGTGTTTAGATACACCATCTTCTGATACCAACGGCTCATCAACAAGACTATGGGACGCCAACTGCTATGGAGCTACAAGGCACTAAGTGCTCAGCTACCGGGCTAGCATGCTCAAAAAGGCAGCTAGACTAATCGAAAACAGGGTTAACATGTTTATCAACAGAGGTATCGGGTGCTACAGGCTCGGACATAGTGCTATCATGCGCTAGTGACTCCCGCACTGAGCTACAGTGCACTAACTGCTCATCTACTGAGCTAGCGGACCCAAATACTGGGTTATCGGGCTTTACTGACTCAAGTATTGAGCCACGGGGTGCTACTTGCTCATCTGCGGAGCTTATGAGCGTGGCGTGTTCAAATACGTGAGTGGACTCACAACTGAGTCAACAACTGAGCTAACTGGTCTCAGTTTAGTGTGATCAGGTGCTAAACAGTCAACTATGGAGCCTACTTGCTCAAATACAGAGCCAGAGAACCCCGTTACTGGGCTGTTGGACACGGACCTGTAGCTGGCCAACCCCTTTCTGCAATTTACGAACGGAGTGTCTCGCAATTGGCGCATGAGCGGTCTACCAGGCACAGCACGAAAGCCGGTCAGAGATACCTCCAAACTTTCAGGCTTAATCTGCAAAGCGAGACTAAACTCCTTCCAAAGTCTCTCGAAAAGTTGAAGGCAAGTACCAAATTCCAGCTGGGACCAGTTATTCAAAGCCCAAAACAAGGCCGGTCCCGCTAAACGGCAGTAAATGAAAACCACTCGTTCGAGCTCTGAAAAAAAAAAGCCTTGACCGCAGGTAGCGGGAGCACTGATCCAGAAAGTCCCCGTATTTATGAGGGTCACCATCATACTCGTCAGGTAGGGGCACCCTGACAGACCGAATTGGGGTAGCGTGATCACCTGCTGTCTCCATGGTTGGGCAGGTCGTTCTGTCACGACGGGGCCTGGCAGGCAAATAGGAGACGAACACAGGTTACTACAGTTATCACCATGCTTGTTTATTGTGTGCTAACAGGTGCATAAACGTCCCCCGCAAACAAAACATACACAGGCTTTGCAACAGAACGTTAACTTTACCGGCTTAACTGCCTCTCAGAAATATAACTGGCTTACCAAATGCATGAATATAACCGGGCTTACTGCGAACGAAACATAGATCTTGGCGATCCGCAAGAGAAAGAATTGGATACTCTCCGTCTACCGCTGCGACAGTCAAAAGGGAACTTATCCCAAACATACGACCAGCACCGTGGGACAGCTAGGACCCTGGCTAAATACTGTCTTGCACAGCTGAAGACAATCTCAGTAAGTGCCCTAGCTTCTCCCTCGGTGGCTTAGCAGTCCAGTGGAGAGCCGCAAAAGTCCTGGAGATCCGTGACAACTATGACAAAACTTCTACATACAGTATTTACATATCCAGTCTAATAGTAAGCTTATTATAACAACTATTAACTCATGTTCTATATAATGTACAATAGACTATTTGATATACAAATTACCCATGAGGTGGATGGTTCCTCTTTGTTGGGTCTTTGTTTCTCACAAAAATGCCCCATAAAATACACCTCAGAATTGTATTTTGCTACTGCATTAGCTTTTACCCTGTGGAGCACCTTCCACTGAGATGTTCAGGTTCAAACATTCAAACATCTACAGTTTACGAATGTAAATGAAAAATATTAACACTGCAGTGAACCCATCCTTTTGCCTGCAAATTTCAATCCATTATTCATCCTCTTATACATGTTCTTGTTCTATCAGTGAAAATATGCTGATAACTCACGGATGTCTATTTTCAGTTGTTCTCATTGTGTGCATCATTCCCTCTGTTTGGATGTGTCAGTGTCAATTATACTTTCACCTTAGTAAAATTGTACTTTCCTAATGACTTAACTTTAGGAATCTTGAAATTAAATTATTTGATGACAAAACCAGATGTCAGAGGTGAACAATACAATAGCCAAGCAAATAGCAAACAAACATACAAGCATAGTTTTCTTGAAAATAAACAATTAACAGTATGGCTAAATTACATTAATGAATAATAACTAAAAAAAAAACCTATTGTCATGTGTTTGCTTTGATTTTATAGTTGAATTAGACTTATTAGTGTGCTGCGCAAGCAACACACTATTGTTCTTCGTATTATTATTATTATTATTATTATTATTAGTGTGATCGCCTATATATGATCACAGGTGCATTCTGAGGTGACATGTGATGCCCATGGGGCACCAGTGGACCCCGGCTCAGTCATTTTTTTGACCTACGATTACGAAATTCAGCGGGCTTGGTCTCGGGGGAACCCTGGTTTGATGTGATGCCCTTTGGGCCCACGAGGTACACTAAGGGTCGACCATTGCATAGTGGCAATCACACTCGCATTTTCTTCAGGAAATGCACCTCTTTTTTTGTATTATTAGTGTGTTGCGCAAGCATTTGTGCGAAAAAATCGTCCCATTCACTTGAATGGGATTTTGTATTTAAACTGCTGTAACTCGGTCAATTTTTGAGCTACAAACACGAAACTCGCCATGCTTGGCCGTGGGCTCACGGAGACCTGACATCTCAAGTTTCGGACAGATATCACTCTTTGATCACTTTCTATCACTCTTTAAAAATCACTCCATTCATTTAATAGGGCAGAAGTTAGAGTGTGCACTCTAGATTTCAGGGAAAATCGATTAA